>JAHZMX010003907.1:0-12719 GCA_027743895.1 Seira musarum
TTTTTGTTGACAAAATCGAAGTCATGAATCATGAATGGGGGAAGTGTTTACAAAAAGGGCCAATGTCATTCCAAGAAATTTACACTTTTTTCATTACATCAATGTCGATTGACAATAACAACTCTTCTTTTGTGAAGATCGAACAGGTGGAAGAATAAAATAAATTGAATTGTAGTTTTTCAGAAAAAGTTCTGAAAAAATATCAATAATAATATTACGCAAGTTACAATACCTAAATTCCGAAAACTTCAAGTCAAAGCAGATAAAGTGGAGACAATTGACAATTCAATGTACCAAAAATAAAGATTTACACAAAAATGGCTATAATTTATTATCATCACGAATTCATTTCTTTCTTGAAGTAACAGGAAATCCAAAAATACAATTCAAGAAGGTGAATCCTGGACAAGCAATTATTTTATGAAAGCCGCATTCGTCCATTGTGAATTGAAATTCACATGAAAAGTATGAAAACCATCCATAATTTAGCTTATCAATGCAAGTGATGAGAGAACAAAGCAGAGATAATCATTTAAATAAAAATTTGGTAAAAACAAAGCGCTTATCTCTAATTTATTTTATGATTGATAACATTCGCTTACAGAAAAGGTCATTGATTCTTCGTGCATTTATGGCGGCTTCATAATAACTTAAAACGAACGGAGGAATTTTTTTATTGCGAATGAGAAAGAATCTATGAAACATTCGATTTTACAAATCTCACATCCTTTTTTGTTTGATGATGGGCCAATAGGCTTGCATGTAAAGAAAAACTAACTCCACAAATACATCCCCATAGCCATAACACGAGAACTACATGAGTCACGATGATGGAGTGAACAGAAAAAATATATACATGAAAGTACGCAAGACATTTGTATGAATTGAATTTAAATTCATGGAATATAAAATTACGAATTAAAAAATTACATGGATGCATTAAAAATTAAAAAAGAGGAGGTTTAATCAAAAAGACTGAATACTTTCACTGTTTCACTACAAAAAATAAATCAAGAAAGTTTTGGAATCCAAAAAACAAATGGTATCGTTGTAATTATAATAACAGCATTTCGTTTCCACACGTCGCTCCCATGAATTTGGCATGCTTTTGACCTTTAATCAATATATAGTTTTATGAAACATTCACTTTTAAGAAGACAAAAACCAATCAATAATTAAATTCTACCTCAACTCGTAGCAATCACAGAGTCTTTCGTCGAAATCTGCACATCTTGTGAACTCTGGACCCCGAAATAATTTAGGCGTTTCGCACAACCTGAAAAAATAAAATTCTTTATGCACTAAAAATTTTATTTTTATTAAATTGTACTTTATAAATCATACTGTGTGCAAATCAAGAAGCAGTTTTCTGGTCTGCCGTCCACCTCGGTCGGGTTGATGATGATGATACAAAAAGTCATTGTAAAAGCGATTAACATTTTTACTTGTTTCATAATTAACGTTTAGATGAACAAAGCAAAGATAACACTGATAAATAACTTGATTTAATGAGAGAGTTGATAAACTCGTAACTTCGTTTGGACTTGATTAGGCTTGAAACAATCACTGTATCTCAAGTATTTTTTTAATGATCGGGTGTAGGTCAGCGACTTTATCAAATAATTTTTATATAATGGGAAAAAATCTAAAATTTAATGCTTATTTTTTCCTAGTGGAATTTTAAAAGAAATACTGGAAGGCTACTTATGCAAAGGCTTTAGAGAAAGTGAAAGAAGAATTTTTTTGCACAAACAAAGTGGTTAGATGCATAGAGTTATGTGAGGATGAAGCATGCAGTAATTCTAACTGTAAGTAATTGGTTTCCAATCAAAACCATAATCACAACCAAAGCTAAAAAGAGTTCACTCCACACAATGATCCTACACAAACCTAAATTAGTTGAAGGACTTGCAAATAGTTGGACCAATGGATGGAATAGAATATAAAGAATTCGCGTGTATGAAAGATATCCAGCAAATATTTTCGAAGAAGTGCTACATGTATCCTGATGGCTTATGATATGATGAAATTCATATCATTAATAGCATTTAAGTAATGCGTCTACTTTGCAATTCGTTCCTCCTGATCGATTGTTATGGTCTGCAAAGTACATAAAAATTAAATTTTAGATGATTTGGATGAATTCGCCATCATTCGGTTAAAAAATAAATTTTAGGAACTTTTTTTAAAAGTCATATTGTAAGAATGCCTGGATTTGATAGGAATAGAAACATTTTAAAATCATTTTACGTATTGATTTTTTTTGTAAAAAACTGCTTTAATCTTTCTTTCGCGTTTGTATGATGACATGACTAGGACGATGCATGCGAATGCGAACTTACTAGGAATACTCATCTGATGATAGTCGAACCACAGCTGGGGATACATGAAATCTAGGGTAGTTTTGGGCGTAGATTACGATGCTGTAGTCCATTTTCTGTCAATAGGTACGACTGAATTGATTTTAATGAATTATGGTTCACAAGTACAGTATTTATGCATAAAGAAATGCATAGGTGGTATGGGAAACACTCCTCGAACTAACTTTTATGTTTATGTAACACAAAAGAAAGTGCCGGGCATCAGTTAGGAGCCGTATCTGAGCTGATTCTCACCATTCATTATTATAGGGTCAATGATATTTTTTACACCAACTAATGATTACTGACGTCGGTGGATGAGGGTGCACATTTAAATCAGTAAGGAAATAGATTTTCTACTTATTGACCCATTTGATTCAGGTTGTAAGTTCTCCTCACATCAATATCCGAATCTCATTTACAAACAGAGTTATAGCTCGTCCTGTTAATCCTCATCCGTAAACATTGACATTACAAAACCAATCTTAAAATCATGGTCCCTAACTCATGCCCTAAACTTTCATTTGTACTATCCAAACTTGATCGTTGGTTCGTGATGTTTCCCGTACCACCTATGCATTTCTTCATGCATAAATACTGTATAATTCATTAAAATCAATTTAGTAGTACCTATTGACAGAAAATGGACTTCAGCATCGTAATCTACGCCCAAGACTACCCTAGATTTCATGTATCCCCAGCCGTAGTTCGACTATCATCAGATGAGTACTCCTAGTAAGATCTATTGAAGCTGTCATTTCACGTCATTAAAAGTTGTTGGATTGAAAATGAAACCTCCTACAGACTGCGGAGTACGAGATCGTGATTAAAAACATTTCATGAAAAACTTCATGTGAAAAAATTTTCATGACGGTAAAAAAAACATTGTCCAGTCTAGCAAGGTGTTAGTTAATATATTATTCTCACTTTACGTTTACCTAACTTTTGAAAGTATTTTTCTCCAGTCGAGCTAGTAAATAGTCGTAAGTCCGTACAAACATGTGCAAACGCAATCAAACCACCTTGTGTATTTTGTACACACATCAAAAGAGATTAGATTATTCCAGGGAATCTTCCTTATTCCATGTCCCATCTATTCTATTCTTCCTTCATTTCATTGCATAACTGGGTTTAAGTTCAAGGTGAGTCCAATCTAGTTTGGTCACTTGTCCAGTGCGTTCAGCGTCCCGTCAAGCCAAATCGAGAATTCTGGGTTTTCATCATTACACAAAAGCATGTCAAATCAACAAGTGATACCGGCAACACAAACGAACATGCATGAGCCCCAATCTCCAACAGACTGACCAACTGCTGATGAGAATGATATAATGATGAAGATGAGCATCATTGAAAAGATGCACGCAAGAGCACCATCATAATCATCATCACATCACATTTTTCATTATGAAAATCCATTTACTTTTTTAGCACATTTTTTTGCTCTACACTTCACACACACACGAAATGAATTTGAAAGTATGCATGATAAAGAGAGTGTAATGGAACGCACCTTTTCTGTATTAAAAAAAATGCCATTAAAAGGCCATTTGATTCTTCAAAGGATCCACTTCAGAATCAGTCATAGTCACAGTTTCTGATTCTGACTGGAAGAAGAAACGTTGAAATCATTTCGTCAAAAATGAGGGCTCTCGTGTTGCTTGTGCTGGTTTCCCTCCTATCATTCACAAATGGAGCTAATATACTCGTTTATATTGGAATGGGCTCCTACAGCCACCGAATTCCAATCCAGCCGTACGTGGACGGCTTAGCAGAGCGGGGTCATAAGGTCACAATTCTCTCTGGTTTCCCTCCAAAACAACCGAATCCGAAAGTGAAGGAGATTAATCCAACGAACTTAATGAAGTTTACGGAATCCCTTTTTGACGACGATTCATTCGATGTCTTTAAATTCCGGAAGAACTCTCAGATTATCATGTCATGGTTTGTTTTGGCTCATTTGGGTCACACAGCGTGTGAAGCTTTGTACTCGGATGAGGAGTTTATGAAGTGGTACATGGATCCGGAAACAAAGTTTGATGTTGTCGTGATGGACGCACTTGCAAATGAATGTGCTTATGGAATGGTACACCGTTTCAAGGCTAAATTGATCTCCTTCAATACGGGTAAGAATGGAGGTCTCATAAAAAATCTAGACTACCGCCCTCTTGTAACTTTTAATTTAAATTATTGTGACCCAGGTCAAATGTACGCTTGGAACCAGGAGTCTCATTATGGATTACCGGACGAGACGAGTTCGATTTCGGATGCAGCATTCCACTTTCCAAAGCACATGAATTTTTTTCAAAGGACTGTGAATGCTTTGATGCCCCTCGTTTGGAAAGCATACAGAGAGCTGTGGCAGTTCCCAAAGCTGGAGGCAATGGTGAAGAAAGCGCTGAATTCGGATGACATACCAAAATTCACTGAAATTGAAACGAACACGAGCCTCTACCTCCTGAATAGCTACTGGGCTTTGGATTATGCGAGATCACTTCCGCCAAATGTCATTCCCATTGGAGGAATATCCTGGAGGGGTGAGGGAATGAAGGCAAAGCCCCTTCCAAAGAAATTGGAAGATTTTATTCAGAAGGGGAAGGAAGGCTTCATTTATGTCAGTTTTGGAACTGTAGCGGAATTTACAAAGTTTGATCCCGAGATTAGACAAGCTTTTATCGACGCGATTGCTAGGTTTCCTCAGATTCAGTTTATCTGGAAGTCGACATTCCCCATCGCGGAGAAGCTGCCTGAGAATGTTTTAGTGGAGAAGTGGTTACCCCAAGCCGACATTTTGTGTAAGACAGATATTCATCTTGATTGATACTTGAAATGTATAGAACAATTAATTCATTTATTTATTGTTTTCTAACTCCAGTGCATCCAAAAATCAGACTGTACGTCACTCACGGAGGACTCGGTGGCATTTACGAAGCCATCTTCAGTAACGTTCCCCTCATCTGCTTCCCAATATTTGCTGAGCAAGAGTACAACGCAGACTTGATGGTCAACAAAGGATTTGCGATAAAATTGGAGTTGACCACAATTACTGAACCAGAGTTGTCTGACGCCATTGGGAAAATTTTGGGCGACTCCAGGTATAAATTCACACCAGACCACAAATGAATTAAATAATTACATATTTCTTTCCTTCGCAGTTACAAAGCCCGAGTGACAAAAATCTCAAAGATGCTTACAGACCGACCTCAGCACCCTCGAGAGGTAGCCGTTTACTGGACTGAATTTATTTTAAAGCATGGCGAAGAAGCCACAGAATTACTGAGACCCCTCAGTGCTCAACAATCCTGGTGGGTGAGGCGCCAACTGGATGTTTGGGCATTTATATTCCTAGTCATTGTCGTAATCCTCAGTATTAACTTAATTATACTCCGAGCAATCTTGAAACGACTTTGTGGCGGATCAACAAAGACAAAAACAAAAGTAAAGAAAAATTGACAGAAGTATAGACGTAATGATAATGATAAATAAAGTAAAATGTTTTTAAAATTGTCCAAATAATCATTTAATAAAGTCATGATTCATGATGATTTTAATGAATTCGAATTACTTGCCAGACCTAATGTAAGTTATTCAGGCTTTATGCATTTCTACATTAAATGAGTTATAGTCATCCCGCGTTCACGAGTCGTGATGCGGCACGCCAGCCAAGGTCACTTCATTTTTGTCGCTGTCACTGAGCAATGTGATGCGATGTGGTTTCGGATTTGATTGCGATTGCATAACCATAACATGCAATAACAAAGCAAATAGTGATGCATTGAACTCTTTCTATTATGAACCTCTACGAAAAACGGTTCTCCGATTCTTGAATAATCATTCATACTTCTTCATTCAAATTCATTTTGTTTTGATTTATCCTTCTTTTTCTTTAGGATAAAAATAATGTTTGGCCATAACACACCGTAACTTAGAGAGTTCACGGTTTACCCAGAGATGAAATTAAGCTCACGCGATGGACTACCTATCAATTTTCATTTTCATGGACTCTGAGATAAATGCAGCTCAGAGCTTAGCTCATTTAACCGTTCCAGTATTGTAGTGTCCATCTAGACTCAAACTAAAAGAATAAATAAAAATACCACGGCTTGAAACAATCTTGTCAGCCATAGGTCTTCTGGACAATCTGGATCAAAACTATTATAAACTCTGGATAAATTAATTCAAGAGTGCAATCTTCACTTCAGTTGAATCAGTGAAAATAGATTGGACTACAAATGTACTAAAATGTAAATTATGCCAAATCTAATTTGACATTCGAAAGCACAAAAGTTCTTTATTTTTCATATTACCCCTGAACAAAATAATTCTCACTCTATCAAATCATAAGTTTGTAATACACAGTTTGTGACCTAACCGAGCCGGATTAGTGACGAAATCGTTGATATTTTTTATCTATTTCAATTTGAAGTTTCAATTAATTACGTGTGTGATAATTCATGACATGATAATGATGTGATGAATATACCGCATCAACAACAACAACACTTCAAATTTTGCTGTTAAAGCCCACGTGAGGTCTCAATTTAGAAGTAGACGAGGTTCTGTATTTTTCCGCAGTTGAATTTGTTGCCGTGTTCGTTTTGACTTGCCAGCAGAATGGCTCGAAAACTGTTATTTTTTCTGGGATTATGTCTAACCATATCCGTTAGCAATGTCTCCGCTGCGAAAATCCTCGTCTGGCAAGTGGTGGGGTCACACAGTACCCGCATCTCAATGTGGCCTTTGATGGAAGCTCTTACAGAAAAAGGACATGATGTGACCCTCATCTCAGCTTTCGAAAATCAGGACAAGGCAGCTTCAAAAGTGAAGCAGGTCGTGCCAAAGAAATGGCAAGAGACTCAAGGCTCTTGGGAAGCTGACCATTCCTTCTTCGACCTCAGGAGGGATCCTTACAGCATTCCAAAAATGTTTGAAGAAATCCGCGAAACTGGAATCGCTGCGTGTAAAGCGATCTACTCTGATCCTGAATTCGTTTCATGGATTACGTCGAAGGAGAGGAAGTTCGATTTAATTATTATCGAATCTGCTTGGAATGATTGTGCTTATGGCCAGGTGCACCTTCTCAACACGAAAGCAATCATTTACGGAACATCCCACGCCTTTCCCTACATGTCACATCCATTCGGACTTCCCGATGAGAGCAGTACCGTTCCAGATATGTTCTTCAGCTTCAAGTCGACCAAGCAAAGTCCCATGAAATTCTGGCAGAGGTTCCTAAATGCATTTGCTCCCATTTATGATGCATTAACCAGAGAATGGTTCTACATGCCCGAGTTGGAAAAGATTACGAGAGAAGGCCTGGGATTAAAAGAAGGAGACATCCCAAGATTCCTGGATATTGAGCAGAAAGTGAGCCTCCTTTTGCTCAGCACTCATTACTCCTTCGCCCCCACTAGGAGTTATCCTCCAAATGTAATTCCCATTGGCGGAGCGGTCATTTCTCCAAAACTGAAGCCACTTCCGAAAGACATGGAGAAATTCGTTGAATCCGCCAAGAATGGCTTCATTTTCATTAGCTTTGGAACCGTCACGGAATTTACAAATTTTGATGATGACGTTCAGAAAGAATTTATTGCCGCTGTGGCAAGCTTTCCTGAAATCAAGTTTGTTTGGAAATCTACGGAACCAATTAAGCATCCTCTTCCCGATAACGTATTTGTGGCAAAATGGGCACATCAGCAAACCTTACTTGGTAAGAAGCACGGAATTGGCAATTTTATTTTTATGATTACATAAAAATATAATTAATTTTGATTTTTTTCAGCTCATCCCAAAATAAAAGCTTTCATAACTCACTCGGGTCAAGGTAGCAGTCTGGAAGCAATTCATTTTGCTGTTCCAACGATCTGCATTCCCGTCTTAGCGGATCAAGATCAAAACGCTGATCTGATGGAGGAACGTGAAGCAGGAATTAAATTGGAAATACTCACTTTGAAGAAAGCAGACCTTGAAGGGGCCATCAAAGAAATTCTCAACAATCCAAAGTAAAATTCAATTTCATTCTGATTTTGCTAGGAATTTCTAATCAATTTTCAATTTTAATTCATTCGTAGGTATCGAAATGGAATGCAACGTCTTTCAAAACTCTTTAAAGATCGACCTCGACCTCCATTGGAGGAATCGGTATGGTGGGTAGAGTATGTCTTACGGCACGACAACATTCACGAAATTCTAATGCCAGCCAGTACAAGTCAGTCGTGGTGGAAGCGTCGGCAGTTGGATGTATGGTTTACAGCAGCGTTGCTTTTACTAGTCATCATATCCATTCCACTTTATATAATTTGGTTAATTGTTAAAGCCGTTTTGGGTGGAGGAGGAGCAAAAACGACCAAGAAAGTTAAGCGAAGCTGAATAGAAAGTCTTTTCTGAGACGAATAAAGAGATTTTAAAACGAATCTACCGGGAAAGATACTGTCATTCTGTTCATTTCTATTTTTGGGTCTTCCATTAATTTTATGAATTTAAAACAGGTATATTTAGTTAAAAAATATTATAAATCTAAACTTTGGACCGGATGTAAAACAATTTGGAAGTAATTCAAATTAACGGCCAAATGGAGAACCAAAGTAGCGTGCCCATCGAAAGCGCTTCCATTCATTTAATAATGTACACGTGATAATATGCAGATTTAATGTTTTTTAGTTTGTGCTCGGCTTGTACAATTGCAAAAATTTATGTTCTTTGTCCCACTTCACTTAAGAGTTTCAACAAGTCGTAAGTAAGTGGAACTTTAAAATAGAAAGCAATTGAGCAACTTGTTTGTTTGTGAGCTTTATGAGTTATGACGTGCGTAATTTTTTGTATAAATGGTGACTTTGAAGCTGTCTGCACTCTGCACCAACAATACTGCAATAACCTTCCAAGGACAACTCTTCTTGGCAATCTGGGGTCCTGCATAAATATGTACCTACTGTACTTTAGAATTCATCCATTATTAACGGGATTACATAATTACCAAAACCCTTACTTTTCGCAGAAAATTTTATTAACAACAGTCCTTTATTATCCTATGCACTAGCTATTGCTAGTTTTATAAAATTACATAATTAAAACTGAATTTTTGTAGTACTGAAGTCTAAAGTGATTGTCAAAAATCTCAGCATGCCCCAATCCCAATACATTTTTCTGTTTTGATTTCATTGCATCAATTCACGTATCATTTAGTCATCATCATCATCATCGACTCTGCTTTGCAATGTGAACTGCATCTCCAGTCCAGATCCAGATGATTAAAAATATTATGAAGATGATTTTGGTTCGCTCATCTCACCAATCATCATCATATGAGCATGATCAATGATCATTCATGCTGAACCTTCAGAAGCAAATTCGTGCGAATTTTCTGTGTTACTAAAATTTCATAAATCATTCTAGAGAAGCCAACTTACAGATTTGTCATTATGCCACATTTGAAGATTGACACAAATGTGCCCCGGAGCAAGATCCCTGCAGGACTTGACAAGGAACTTTGCAAAATCATTGCAGACATTCAGGGAAAACCTTTGAAAGTAAGTTACATAATTTTCCAATGCAATTTGTAATTGTAATTTATCATTTTACGTTTCTAGTACTGCGTGACCACTATCAACACCGATCAAATTATGTCATTTGGAGGGGAAGATGGGCCATGTGCACAGGCTATTCTGTTGTCCATTGGTGGATTGGGTGTGGAAGAGAATAAGAAAATTTCGAAAGCCGTTTCTGAGAAGGTGAAGGAAAGTTTGGGCATCGCTCCAACCAAAATGTATATTCATTTCCATGAGGCCAAGACCCCGGAAGTTGGGTTTGACGGAACCACATTTCACGATATATTGGGATAAAAAAAATGGTTTATTTTTTAGTTAACTGGAAACTTTGGTTGAACACTAGTACATCTTACTTTTTACACAATTTTTTCATGATATATAGTAGCTTTCCAAGGACAAGCGTACCCAATAACCCCAACCCAGTATTGTAATGGCTTATGAGCCGGTTACTTTCAAAGAAATATCCTCAACATAGTTTTGGATCGAATTCGGTATAAAAATATAAATGTCAGTTTATAAATAAAAAAATGTATACCGGTCTATAAAATAAATGAATTATTTTTATTTTTGACCTCAATTGCGTTTATCAATTTTGATGGATGCTTGGTTTACAGCAGCTTGTTTGTAATAACCAATCACATCCCATCCAATTTATGTTGTCCATTTGATAATTAAGATTACGAATGATAGACAAATAGCAAAGGCAGATGAAATTTATGTGACAAACAGAAGTATGGAGAAAAAATTGATTGTGTGTTCGTAAATAAAGCTGGTAAACGGTAGTAAAGATGTAGCAAAGCTGAAATCGGAAATTGTCTGTAGTCTTTTTTAATTAAAATGGTTTGAAAGAAAGAGCCATTCACCATTATACTTTTGCAAACAAATTGAACTGGGAATAGACGAACGGACAGATGGATCATCTTCATTCACCATTTCACACACTTATTTTTTTAATTCCAGCGTTTCCAGTTTGGATTGGATAAAAGAAAAACAAAAAAATACAACACAGCAAAAAATTTATTGTGTATTTATGTCGCGTGCGTGGTATGGTATGGTATTACTGGAGAGTAGATTCATTTATCCACATCATGCCTAATTTATTTACTTCAGACACGCTGCATATGTCATGTCAGAAATACCTAGAAGTAGTTGCTGTTGTGTTGTTCGTTTGAGAAATGATCTCCAAGATCATTTTTTGTTCAGTGCAAAAAATGAATCCTAAAATCTTAAAATTGCAAATACTTTTAATTCCAATTATCATAATTTTAAACGTAAATCATGTCTCCTCAGCAAATATATTGGTGTTCCAAGCAGTTGGATCCCACAGCACCCGAATATCAATGTGGCCCCTCATGGAAGCCCTAGCAGAAAGGGGCCACAACGTATCATTCCTTTCCGCATTCCCGGACGAAAAAATCAAAAATTCCAAAATAACTCAAATTGTGCCCAAGAAATTAAAGCAGATTTTAGGTGCAGACGCATGGGAAAATGAAGAGAATCAACCCTTTTTCGAACTTCGCAAGGATCCATGGAACATTGTGAAATTAGCTTTTGAGCTGCGTGAACATTGCATTTTCACTTGTGAAATGTTATATTCCGACCCTGAAATTGTGGAGTGGATCAAATCAAAAGAGACTAAATTTGATTTGGTCATACCAGAAGCGGGATGGAATCATTGTGCAGTATGGATTAGCGCATTATTGGAATGCAAAATTAGTAGTTTACGGGACGACAACCTACTTGCCTTACATGAACGAAGCGTTCGGATTTCCGGATGAGAGTTCTTTTGTGGGGGAGCTAATGCTTCGGTGAGGCTAAAAAATTTGTCCTGATCTGTACAAATAAATTTCCTCAATTTTTTTTGCTTTAGGTACCCAACTTCTAAGGATTTGACCTTCTCCCAACGCTTTTTGAATGCATTCGCCCCCATCATTTACACTTGGACGAGGGACTGGTCATACCTTCCAAGACTGGAAGAAATCACAAGAAAAGGCCTTGGGTTGGAGGACAATGAACTCCCAAAATTTTCGGATATCGAGAGAAATACAAGCTTGATTTTACTATCAACCCATTACTCCTTTGGAACAACGAGGAGCTTCCCACCAAATGTGATCGGCATCGGAGGAACTGTCATTTCGAAGCAAGTGGAACCTCTCCCAAAAGACATGGAACAATTCATCAAGTCAGCAAAAGAAGGTTTCATATACATCAGTTTTGGAACTGTAACAGAGTTCACGAATTTTGATGACGGGGTGCAGAAAGAGTTTATTGCTGGAATCAGGAATTTCCCTGAAATAAAGTTTGTTTGGAAATCAACGTATCCAATAAAGCATCCACTTCCGGAGAATGTTTTTGTGGCGAAATGGGCTCCACAACAAAGTTTGCTGGGTAATTTGTAATTAGATTTTACTCAAATGTAATTGGAAGTGAAAAGCAAGGAAAATTTGTTTACTACAGCACATCCAAAGATAAAGGCTTTTATCACGCATGCTGGAATGGGGAGCACTTTGGAGGCAATACATTTCCAAGTTCCGTTAATTTGTTTACCAATCCTCGCCGATCAAAACTTGAATGCTGACTTGATTCCTGAGAGGGGAGCTGGGATCACGCTGGAAATTCTAACGCTCAAAAGGAAGGAACTCAAAGGAGCTATCGAGGAAATTTTATACAATCAAAAGTAAATACAATGACAGTAAATTCATTATGAGCTATAATTTCTCTAGAATAATTTAACTTTATCTGTTTAGCTATCGAAAGAACATGAGGCGACTCTCAGCGCTCTTTAAGGATCGACCTCGACCTGCTCTCGAGGAATCGG
>JAHZMX010003908.1:0-12579 GCA_027743895.1 Seira musarum
ATTTCACATTGACATTTATTGAGATTTTTATTCATGTATATATGTACAATGATTATGAAGATTGAAGAACACCGTTAAAATAGGGTTGAGAAAATAATGCAAAAATCCCTACTATGAATTCAAGAGACTAATGCTACTTTTGTTAGTAAGTCTATTTTGTTGCACACAATTATTTGTCCCTATTACTTTATTTCCCCAATAAAAGTAATTATAAAAACTCTTTATCCGGGATGTAAACGATAAATGAATTACTGGATGGATGAATCACATGGATCGATACCTTACATTCGAATTCAGGCGTGATCCGATCAATTTAATTTACATTGTACTACCTGGTGTTGTAATTCCACGATATTTTTTAATTCGAATCCCAAGTTGCATATTTTTATTTAATTCCACGTATACATTCTAGAGCACAATTTGGGGTTGTAATTCATCAATATAGTTATTTAGCTAGTCGAGTTACACGTAGAAATTAATTTTCAGCGAGATCTGAGACATTTCGAGATATAGTTTTTCTACCAATTTTGTGCTACATAGCATAAATTAATTTAAATGGTTGCATAATTCATTATTATTCCTATTCAGCCAGTCAAGATACACCATTATATCAATTTTCAGCGAATTCTGAGACATTTCAGAATATAGTTTTTCTACTAATTTTGTGCTACATAGCATAAAGTAGTTTAATTTGATGTCGTAATTCATTACTATTCTTCTTTGGCTTCTCGAGTTGCACCAGTGTACTTATTTTCAGCCGAATCTGAGACCTTTCAAAATATAGTTCTTCCATCAATTTGTGTTATATAGCTCAAATTGATTGAAACTGGATACATGCTTATTCATTGCATTCGTGTTATCAAAATTCGTATGTTCTCGCTCGCACAAACCGGTCGAAGTTTACTGTGAAATAATTTTTTGATATTTTGGTGGCTTAAGTGGACGTCGCAAATAAGTTCATTTTGAAAAGCTTATATTTACGGAGAGTACAGGTACATGAGATCGTGTCTCACTCAAACAGGGATGAATAAAACAACAGCATTACACAACATATTGAGCTTAAACTTTCCTACAGCTTATGCTATCAAGCTGAAATTTGATATGGAATTACAGTAAAGCACAAGGAATACAAGTAATAAATTACACCACACTTAAGATTTATAACACAAATTGATAGTAAAACTGTAATATCTCGATTTTCCTCTGACTTAATTAAAAATCGGTATGATGATGTAATTTAGCGTGACGAAAACGAATCTCGATGAATTACAAGCTGTAGCAAAGCAGTTTATGCTATATAGCAAATAATTTATTAAAAAAAAACAGATTGCAAACTTGGGAAACTCTGAAAATGAACGTACTGCCGTTACCGTTTCATGAATCGTGTATCACATTTTATCTATTTAAAGTATGTCTTGGGGACTTCGAAAATCATCCTTTTCATAATCACAACTTAGTTTAAAAAATATAGGTGAAATATAGATATATTAATACATTGTAAGCCTCTATGAAAGTACATATAGAACATAATATTAGATGCAAAGTGAATATAAGCTTGAACTCGTGTAGCCCAGCGCTACTCTCAAAATCGTTCCTTGAACGCTGACTTTGGATTGAGAAACCTCTTATAAAATGCGCATTAGACGACTCATCCAAATATTTCAACGCCACAGAGTAAAAACTTCCATAGTTAGGTGCAAAATTATCAAAGGTATTGAAAATACCTAACATTGTAATACGGTCAATAATATTTGCCCATTTATCAATGAAGGACCCGATACCAGCTTCCACTGCCGCAGAAAACTGGCGGTAAAAGTAGTCTGTGAAATGTGATTTGACTTGGACCAACCAAAAACGAGGCAAAGACAGCATCATTTCATCGTTTACATTTCTATACAATGTTTTGTTACTGAATATCGAAAGGAAAAGTTCGATGGAATTATAATCCGAGCTATGCCAAATGTACACAAAACGATCTGAAGTACTACAATTTAGATTTGAGTTGGCGGACGAGTTAAACTTTTGAAAACATGAGGTTGGCAAGGACAGGCAAAACTGTGTTCGAAATTCGTCCGTCCATTTTGGTATAACGTAGGATTTTTCCTGTAAACGCTGATAAACGGAAACTAATGAATCATTTCTTCTCTTTTTCTGGCTTAGGATGCTTTCAAGGGCAATACTGAGGATGTCGTATGCAAAACCTTCAAAATAAATACGCTTGTCTTGAAGGCTGCTAGTATTAATTAGGTCATTTAAAGAGCTCGGCAAGTTTTGAAATGTTGCGGGAGCGGTGAGATCAGAGTACATCGAAAGTGTGTATAAATGTAGACATAATGTCAAAATTAATGTAGACATAAGCCACACGCATATAACTTGGCAGTTTAATCGCGTTACTTTCATACTTTCTCCCTGCTCAATGGCAGAATAAATCAGCCAAAATGAAGACTTTGAAGATATTTTATATGATTTTGTTTCCACACCACTAGCACTCAACACAAAACTAGCAAATGTGAATGAAACGAGTATTAAAATCCAAACTTTCATCTCAAACGGTTTTAAAAATTTTGTTAAGTCCATAGGAATCCTGGGAATTGTTTCCTGATCACTCAAAGCCACAAAGTATTTTAATACTGTCCATTGATCTCCCACCGACTGCCAGTCTTTAATCGTTTTGAATAAAATGCTCTCTTCCTTTATAACACGTTCAAAGTCCCTATTAAAATGGTTAAATTTTATTGGAAGAGAATAAGTGGTGCAATTTTTTGCAAAATATATGTAGTCACTTATACATGGTTGAGACATTTTCTGGACGCGCTCAATAATCATCTTGACGCCTATCAAGGATTGACTCGGACAATATGGAAAATAATTGTGGTATAAAGGTGACTCTCCAGCCATTCCGAAATGGTTCCATTTACTTTTGGTGTTAATACTATCCCAGGCCCTGTCCAGATCTTGTAACAAACTAATTCTCAGACTCATTCCCTTGAAGCTGAACACCTGATCTCTGAATTCCGCAACTACTTGGTCTGGTGTTTTTGTGCAAGTAAAACAAGAAACGTAAAGTAACATTTGGTCTCTCTGACGGTGTGAGCTTAAATAAATTGCAAAAACTTTTGAATATCCGATAATGCCAAACTCAGCTCCATCCAAATTAAACTTTGAGTTCACGGAGTCGTCAAAAATACATAATATGTATTTTGGAAATTGGACTTTAATTCTTAAAGAACTTTCAAATACTGTGAAGTAAACGTTTTTTGTTCTTTGCCTGTTAATGTTCGGAAACCACGAAATTAATTTGAAGGATGGCAAAGTCAGTAAGGATGAGCAAAATTCTGAGTAGCGTTTTGGTCGGTAAATCTTCATGTACGGTTTTATGTGGTTTTCGTACACCCAGTGGGTAAATGTTAACGGCTTACCGTTATCAATTGAAACTGTAATATTTCGTTGAGCTGGTAGATTACTGTTCTCAAAGTAGGGGTTGTGCGCAGTTACAATGTCAAAATTTTTCTGTAGAAAGGCATACGAATAGTCTAATTCGTCCTTTTCCACAAATGTGTCAATGGAATTTGAGGCAAGATATATGGTGCAGTTTTCAAAAATTCTCGCGAATTCTAATGTTTGTGCTAACGGTTTGGAATGTAAGAAATTGATGCCGATGCCATGAGGTACTATTGAAAACATAAATGCTAAAGTACACATTATACCTCGAGCCATTCCTTGAACAAAAATCAAAGACAGGTGAGGTTACAACAAAATGCGACTTAGAAAGTCCCGTTGTTTCTAACTTTGTAATCGTATTTACTTGCTGGATTAAGCTATTGAATTATGTTGGGCATTTCTGCCAAGTAATAATGACGAGCCGTCAGTATTATTACAGTTGTTTTGGAATAATTAAAATTCAATTACACTCATGTGTTTGAATGCTTCTTGAAATTTAATCACCTACGTTCATTGAATTTCCGCTTCATCACTTCCCATAAAACTCTGGTTTACTACACTACACGGCCCATCTTAAATAAAGCCACAAAACGTCAAAAACAATTCAAAAATACCTGAACCAGAGAAAAAGTCATCAAGCAGAAACTATATTGTATTCGATTGTAAAACTGAAGAGAATTAAACTTAAATTCACTGGAACAGAACTTCTTGATACAAAAATCGTGCTCCGCTGCGTACTTTTCAAACTTTCATAAATTGTTCTTTACGTCTGGCGTATTAGCGGCTATCGGCCCTCAAACTCTCTCTTGAAAAACACTTATCACGTCATGTTCGAAAAATCAATGAATAGAGATTAAACAGACATGATAATATAGTGGTAGGTGGACAATAAAAAAACTCACAAAGCTGAAATAGATATTTCACGGCTGGCCTTGTCCTGTCCTGAAAAAGTTGTCCTTGAACTGCCCTGATCCAAGCTCTACAACATTTTAATGCGGTGGAGTAATTAAACATTTGAAACGTAATTTCAATTGATGACTCTTTCCTGGGATTTCATTATGCTTTTAGCCCTTTTGTACTTATTCTTGTTCTGTTTCAGAAAGGACAATTGGCGATGGGGGTCATTGGTGTGTAGGCTTCAAGAGGTCAACAGAAAGTTGTTTTTTGACGGGCAGAAGCATTTGCTCCACTGGAAGTCGCATATAGTTCTTTTACAATGCAGTTTTACGTTTCACTTTTCTTCTGCAACTTTTGTTTCTGTATTACCATTTGCGCAGTAGTTAATGTATTTGGTGGGATGCAATTTTTGGTATTCCAAATTCGTCTCCTTAAGTGTAGGCGTGTATCTTTTAGTTGTAGAATTGAGTGAATCTTGCTTAAAACTAGATTAAAAACTGCAGATTGAAGTGTTTCAGCACTCGCTAACCAAACTTTCCTTCTCCTAAATAACAAGCTGCAGTTTTCTTCGTGATAGAACAAAATATTCTTTTGTCTTAACACTAAAGTTGTTCTCCACTTCAACTAAAAATGCAACACCTCCAAAAAGTAGACCAACCAACAGTATTGCAAATATTACAACGACATTTCCGTTTGCAACGTTCGGCTCCTCCGGTTCACTGGCTACTGCCCACGACTTGGAATTCACAAATGTCTTAGTATAATAATCAGACCACCATTCCCAAATTCCTGATTCAATTGAAAATTTCATTCGTTTAATTAAATGCGGAGGAATTAAGCCAGTAACAGTGAAAAGAGTTTTTACCCCAAAATACGTATCTTCTCCAATATAAACTTTCCATTTGCCCCTTTTTCGCAGAGATTGCTGTAAATGTTTGGCTATGTATTGAGGTGCGATCACGGCACTTCTGTTACAACTTTCTAAAGTATTTGTGAGCATTGTCAATTCTCTCTCTTTAAAAGTACGGTCGGCTAATCGATTCACCCATGAGTAATCGTATATCAAACTGACGTTTGACGGAATCACATTGTCATACATTTTAAAAACATCTGTCGCAATTTCCGCTACTCGAGGGTGCAGTATGGATTTTTGTGTCAGCATTTTCAAGATTGGGTTGTTTGTTATCGCATTTTGAAACTTTAATGGATCCTTTTCTTTAATTACGAAGATATAAGACCTAATAAGGTCTCTCCGTATTAGCGACACATCTGATTTGAGCCAAAAGGTCTTATTCGAACCTTCCATTAAGTATGGATTTTTTATTGAAGAAGAACTTTTAATTTCCCTCAAAAATTTTGAAAACTCAAAGTGTGTACGCACAGTTCTTGAATAAAGCTGAACACCGTGTATAACCAAATCAGAAAGTCCACTGTACGGCACAGATTGTCTTGGAGCAATGACACGGTAAACGTTGTCACCTTTATAAGCATTGCTCAGGACCAGGGAAATTAAATACAGAGGGGCAACGGCAGGAAGCAATCTAAAATTTTCCATCACTCGTTTAGAAAACGTATCACCTTGTTCGATGAAGAGCATCAAAATTCCATAAATTTGAGAATAAATTGCTTCCCCACTTACTCTGGCGAAAAAGAATGCCAATGCTCCGAAAGTGACTAAACAGCCCATCCAAACATTTGTTTGGAATACTTTAAAAACTTCGTGAGATGCTAACATTGAAACTCCTTTATAGTTGCATGTAACAAACCGAAGCGCCGTAAGTTTGTTCTGTACTACTAAACCTTTAAGGGTGTCGTTTATAGATGAAAATGAGTAGTCAGAAAAATGATTAATCGTGTTTGGTAGAGTTAATTTATGCCTAATAAATTTTGAGCCATCGTTTGTTGAAAAACTGTCTTTTTCATCATGTGAACAGTAGTGGAAATTCACTATCTTTTCTAGCGTGAACGAATGGTTCCTCAATACAGATTTCCACAGGTGCACAACGGAATAGTGCAGTTTTGCAATGGGACTTGAGAAAGGGATGTACACGGGAGAACGAACTTTGCGAGAACTCATCTCATTACTGCAACTGCTGATATGGTAAGCCAAAGTATTTTCATTATTTTCTGCTTCGGAGTCGAGAATTACACTCCCCCTGTATTCCCAATAAAATACCTTGTCACGATCTGGAAATGCAAATTTTGTAATTGCTTCAAAGTCTTCTAAACTTGCTGTAGCTATTGGCGTGTTGATTAGACAGTCAGTAAATTCATAGCAAATTTGTAAAACATTCATTTCTAAGGGAAAACTATTTTTCTTTAAGTGTACCGCAATTAGGACTTCATGCGACACATCTGGTTTCTCACCCTGAAAGATACTTGATCTCCTTGGATCCAGAAAACGAAGGATTTCTTGTCTCTTCAGCTTAAGTTCATTCTCCTTCATCACAAAAATTGTGATTGGAGAGACCGAAGATGGGAACGCATTGGCCAAGTACATGTGTGAAATTGGATAACGCAGGAGTGTTGGAAGAGTGGAATATTTCGTTTTTTGGAGCAACGAAATAGATGGAAAGAGAGCAAATTGAACTTGACAATTCCAGGGTTTAGTGAACATGGCCAATCTTGTCAAGTTCAAGGTTAAACAAATTTCTCTGGGCAACCGATTTAGGTGCACGACAAACCAGCCAGAAAAGAAGTACTCATGAGTGCGGCACTTGAAAGTT
This sequence comes from Seira musarum, assembly GCA_027743895.1. Lineage (NCBI taxonomy): Eukaryota > Metazoa > Arthropoda > Collembola > Entomobryomorpha > Entomobryidae > Seira > Seira musarum. The sequence continues at coordinate 7,065 of JAHZMX010003908.1, forward strand.
TCCAAAATGGTCGTAGTTTCGTTTTCCATGCTTCCACTCACGTATGAACCTAACCATGTTAGAGCGTGATATTCATAACCACTCTTGCCGTTTTCCATTTTTCTTACTTGTAAAACCGTAGCGGCAGGTATTGGTCTGCGCAGAACGATTGGGAACTCTTGCAGAAACAAGTCCACGTTTTCGTAGTTATCCAATCCAACTAGACACCTATTCTCAGAAATTGGTTTCAAAAATAAATCCAAGTCTAGAAGTTGATAAATTTTGGGGTTTCCGGCGAATAAAGTAGGTTCGCCATAAAAGCTCGGGTGAAAGTCCGAATCTACTCGTTCCCAAGAGCCTGCGCGCAAAGGCAACTCCTGCAATGGAACTAGTTTTCTTGAATCTTTTTGAAGTGGATTCCCTAACGCCAGATTTAGAAATGCCACCATCCATATCGTTGAGGGGAGAAATTGCAACATTTTGTGGGAAGATAAACACAAATTTTTAAACCAGAGGTATGTTGTGTTTCACACGTCCACGGAAATGAGAATGCGGTATGATTAGCCTTTTGAAAGCAACAACTTACATATACGTTATTTATGTAACTAAAAATCCATTTAAATAATTTGTGGGCGATACCGGAAAAAAACTTGAATAGTGCTTTATTGCCTTCGAAAAACACGAGCTTACCTCTACCTACATGACAAGCTCATTACATTTGCAATCGCTACATATCCGACAAGAAGTTGTCAATACACACTGAAAAAATTAATTTATATATTGGTTGGTTTGAAGAGAATTAGTGTTGTTTGCATATAACTAAATAGTAGAACAATCTTACAACTAACTGGGTTTTGTGGTAAATGTAGTGCAAGCCAATTACTAACGGTTAGTTGTCTGCAGCATTAACCTAGATATAACGGGAGGTAAAACTTAATTAATTAGGAGAATAAACTATACACCTTCATACCTACTCAGGTTCCTACCTACTTTGCCACATTACCTATAAAAAAGGTCTTATTAGATCTATGCAAAAGTAAGATAACGAACAACAGTTCTAGTTGTAATAAAGGTCAAGATTCCTTGAATAATCATTTCGCATGCAAAGAAAAACAAACACATTGACAAAAGGCCAACATGGACATAGAAAACAACAACAATGTTATCATTTAAAGTCAGTTTCACTGGACCAGTGTTCCTCACGAAATCCATACGGTACTTCAAGGAGTCCACATATTCGCCCCACTGGATCCATTGCTTCCCAATTCCAGACTCGCTCATCGCTGCAAGTTTCCTGAGAACGAATCTTACTGGAATGCTTACATATCGAAGAATATAACCCTTTCTTGTGGGGAGAATAGATTCCTTGCTTAAACTCACAACTTCATTAGCTCTGTCGACTGACATACCTTTTTTCCTCACAAGCCAACTTTTTAATATAAATTCACTCTGTTTCACTTCTTTCGACCAACTCATAAATGCAGTTGTGTTGCAGTGTTTAATGAGCGATAAATATCCTTTGAAAGATGTTTTCCAAAGAATTGCTACACGTTCAAGTTGGGTAAAATTGTGAATTACATTTAAAATACGCTTATATCTCCCAACAACTTTCAAATTTTCCGCAAACATGAGTATCACCCTTAATAAATTATTATGAAGAAAATATAATTCCAAATCGTCGGTAAACTTCCATTGAAGGAATCGGTTTATGAAAAAAGAGCCATCGTCAGCATATCTCGCGTAAATTGTAAAATTTTGATTAAGCAAATCTTGAAACGTCTCGGGTTTTACTGGGGCAAGAGGTTGGGTCAAATCTGTAATATTTTGACCTCTGTATGCATTGCTAAGTACGATTCCAGCAACAAGCCAAAACACTTTTTTGCGATTTCTTGGGCACAATTGAGCGTTGGCTGAAGCCACTTTGTACGAAGTCATGGTTAGCCATGACATTGATTTTGCCAAAGTTACAGGCAAATTGTCGACTTGCACTTAGGCGGTCTCCATCGTAAGCTGTTTCCCTGTTCCAGTGCTATATCCAATGGAAAAAATATCTCGTTCAAATTTAATTTCCATTCCAAGACTCCAATAAATTTTCCAAAGACTAGAAGTAGCGCGACTGAAGTGATGGTGGTCACAAAGGTCCATATCCAAATCCATTGATCGAAAGCAGAAATATATCCAATCAGAGATAGATTGCCTTGTCCAATGCCACCACAGGTGATGAATTCTAACCCATCTTCCGCGAGTATCATATGCACAGCATTTTGGGAATCGAATATGACAACGCCACTCAGAAGAGATTTCTTGGTGACGGGATAGGAAAAATTTGAAAAGGCTGTGAGAAGTATAACGACATTTAGATTTTTTGAAGTTGTGAAATCTAAGAAGCGAGCATTGCGTGCCTTCAGCATCATCCAAGGAAACTCAAACGGGAAAAAATCTGTTGGACTAGTAGACACCCAATGTTTCCCCAAGGGATTTTGGTAAGGGTTCTCAAAATAAAGCTGGCTGAATGCATCTTGTCCTATGAACCAGTTTGCAATTTCTCCGGTTTCGAAACTGTCAACTCCACGAACGTATGAATTTGTTTTATACACAAGGTAAGGACGAAGTACAATTTCGTTTTTTGGGGATACGTGGAAAACCAATTTTAGAAAGCGATTCATCATTGCTTTTGGTGGCTGGCAGGTAACATTAAAAAATTCTGCGTCCAGTCTCTCTGCCCATACCAGTTCAACTTGTTCCTTGTCAAGTGTGGATTTTAATAATATCTGGTACGATTCGGCTTTGTCCAATGTGATGTATGAAAGGGTCTCAGCGCCATTTGCTTGAACCTTAGGAGACGTTTCATCACGCAAATTATAAGGACAAAGTTTGTCGACTGTGTAAGGGCAAGGTACCCGCAGAAATATAATTTCAAATTGGTTTCTACGAATAACGTCACAATCTTCCGTGTCAACTTTATCGGCAAAGGTGTACTTTTTTCGTAGTCTTAAAATATGGTCCAAGTTTTTATAGATTTGTACTGAGCAAAGGGGTTTGTAAAGCTTTGGACTGAAGAGAAATGAGGATGCGCTATCATTTTTTAAATATGGCTTGTACGAATATTTTACTGTGGATCCATGCAAATATCCATGCAGCTCATAAGTGCTTAAAACCACAGGGTGGATAAATTCCACATATTGGCTCAACTCTACGGATCTTAGCAAATGTGTGTTTGGATCATTGGCGTTGGTAATTTCCGCTTTGTAGTTTACAATATGAACCATGCATTTCGGAAAGAAATTCAAAAGTGGGTTGATATTAAACGGGTGCATGGAAACAAACGCTGCACTATGTACTCCCAGAAATGTCATGATAGCAATTGTGATAGATGCCATTTTATATCGCCAATAAGCAAAATCTTTTGAATACAATATTTAACTGTGAAATTCTACAAGAAATACATTTGCGGCAAACAGGTCTGTTTTGTTTGCGATTAACAAATTGACAAATGCTTTTAGATTAATTCAGGAAGTCCAGAGGTGCTCCAACGAGCATATTTTTGTGGTTGCTCCTTTTCCGGGTTTTGCTAAATATCAACAATTTGGTTAATGGAGTTTTAGACCTAAATGATTCTAATCCTACCTAATTGATATTTTTTGGCATGTGTAAGATTTCCGTGCCACAATGGGTAATTACAATAATTATTACCGCACGGTCATTTTGAGAGTTCAATTCATCAGTATGTGTTAAGCAAAGACCAAAAACACCAAATATTTAAAAATTGCTACATGATCTATTCGCAAAACACAATTGTAATCACGCAGACATTTATCCCAAGAGGTAGCTTAACTAGACAGAATTGTCAGTTAACACGATTCTGTTGTGCAAAGTTGTGACGGAAAGCTTGACAGAATTTCATTTTTTTAAATTACCTGAGATCAAACACTGCTAAGATAGAAATGAATGGATGAAATATTTTTAGTTTTTGTTGTTTAGTTTATTTGATTTACTTATCAATTGTGTCTGTTTCGTGCAAATGTATTAATTATCACTTAAGTGTGACGTAGCCCAATATTAGCACGGAGTACCTTTTGGCTGCAACATTTTAAAAGTTTCTTTTTACTTAAAATTACAAAAGATTATTTTTCTTTACCTTATTTAACGTACCAAACCAATCGAAAAAATAAATTTAACCCAGCAAAAAGCATTTAATATAGGATCAAACTTGTTAGCTTGAAGTACACTCCAAATATTGGCACCATTACTGATATTTATTTAACTACAAATGCAACCACAATCGGACGATTTTCAACTCACTAAGCAATTACACTAACATAAACAATGTACTAGTGCTCGAGATTAGATATTAATTTTTTACACTCAAAATATTTGAAGAGGTTCTCAATCAGTGGACTGTAAACCTCTGACATTTGTCTATGTAGTTTCTCCTCAAGTTTTTTAGGTTACCCTTTAACTGTGGAAGAAACGGTCTTCATAAAGACGAGTCTGCTTATTTTTCAACAGTATTTCAACAGAGTTTGCATTTCTAAGGCTTAAAGCGAAGGAAAACTTTAACGTGTTTTCACAATTTTCGAGACTGGCAATGATAGAAAAATTTGACACATACGCCCAGTGTATCTACCGCGGCTTTTCCACCAACTTTTAACAATGATTCAAGGAAACTGCATCCAGAAAAGAACAATCGTATCAGTTTTGAACGAAAAGTCTCGCACAGAAAAGCTGAAATAGAGAACAAATGAAGTGCACAAAGAAGAACCCAAACTACGTACAGCTCAATCCACGATGTTGATACATGACCGGAGAGAATGATGTCCGACCTGTTGGTTGCCTCTGCCACACCCTTCGTCAGGTTCCTTTTTGCCGGCAAAAATCTTTTGCTTGAATCGAGTCCAACTAACGCCAACCAGTTTTATTAGCTTGACTTTCTACCGGATTAATCTCAGAGTACCAATGTGCAAATGCTTTGTTTTCCAGTGCTTCAAATTCCCGTTCAATAATACCAGACTCTACTAAAGTAGCCATAAATTTCATGCGTGTTCCTGTAAAGTAGTCGAAATCAGTGCAAATACCTCGAACATGTGCGATAGTGTGGCCAATGACCTCGTTGTTTTCATACATTTCCCTTTTCCCCAAGAAGCTGATAACTGGACCAACAAATTTGTTTACATTCAAATTACTGTCAGTCTCGAAAACGATTGCCATTGGTCCGTGCACATCAATAACACTTGTGTTGTCTCTTTTATCCGGATCAATTATTGGAGCAAATTTAATTCTATAATTAGTCATATTAGCAATATTTACTGCCTGAAGGTCAGACCTAAGTTTTCCTTGACTGACACTAACAAAGTCTATGTCCACTGTTTCGCGTTCCGCTTGCATAAATACGAACCCAAGTTTAGCCGTGCGTTCGGACTTCCAACCTTTAGGACACTTAAATACACGTTTAAGAAAAGACCATCCAAAGTTTGATTTATAGGGATATAAAGTTTGTGGCACAATACATTTTCGCACGAATTCAATGAATTTATAT
>JAHZMX010003909.1:0-24495 GCA_027743895.1 Seira musarum
TATTGTGGGATCTCAGAGATGCTTTAAATCTTACGTGAGTTCTTAAATATCATTAACAATTATAAATATCAGCAATAATATTCTTGTTTTTTAATTCTTGGTAAACAAGGCTGGACCTTGTGCTGTCCGAAGACTGGGCAGAGATTTGTGATTTTGTTGAATCCGGATATGTGGAGTTGGCTTCACCTCTAATGACCATTTTAATAACGTGGGGAGAAAATCGAATATCATCGGCTTCACCTAAAGCACTACTACCACTTTCATCCTTGCCTTCAATAGTATACTTTAGAAAACCACAAGCATCATCCGGGGCTATGCGATACTCCGTTTTTGAACCTCTGGAAAATAATGCGTGGAAAGCGTTACTGCTTTGCTGGATGCTTTGTGTTGTACTGTGCCATTTGTTTCATCGACTTCCATTACGGGGTGAGGGCCAAATCACTAGTACGAATAATGAGTTCTCCATTTCAGAAATTCTTCTTTGGACTGCTACAATTTCAAGTGGAAAAGGTATAAAAATTCAAATTAGAATTTTCCCACCACCGCAGCTATGTACAAGCATAATTATAATTGTAGATTATCCAGCAAACGCTCGTGATCCAGGTGTATATCAAATATCGCTTCGAATCGCGATGATCTCTGCAATAATTTTAAGTGTGATTGTAACAGCAATATATACGGCTAAAATAGTTGTATACTTTTCTAAAGAAACGAGTTCGGTAAAAAGGGCGGATGACTTACTACAATTAGGGTATGAAATTGGGAGCTGGAGCACTGTTCATATTGACCGATTGTTTCAGGTAAATGAGGTAAGCTATATTGTTAACTCTAAGCCGAAGAAGATATGTTAAAAAATGAAGTCAATATTTCCAGTCATTACGCTTTGATGAGGCAAGAAAGGCTGCAGCTATTAAAGACGTCACATCTAGCAGCTCAGAAGCGATTATGAAGAAATTGTTGGGCATTGAGCCAAAAAATTTTAAATATGCTTATCTGTCTCATCCGGATGGGTATTTCTTTCATGAAGATTCTAAATTATGAGGAAGAATTGTGTAAGGTCTCCCACATTGTTTCCGAAGTAAAATCAGCAAGAGCAATGTATCTGAGAAATAACTCTACCAATCGTGAAGTCTTAAATTGGAAGTAAGTTTACACCATGAAAAATTTAATTTCGGGAAAATTAATTGGTTTGTATTGGTTCAGGTTATTACAACTAATTGAGCGGGGACTCAACTTCCGTTATCAAAGAAATAACAACAAGCTTTACGAACATACGTGCCACAACAAAAGGGATCCAGTTGAAGAGCTTTCCCTTAACCACACGTTTTTTATATTCTTTATTGTCACGGTCGGTGCATCTTTTGCTGTCATTATTGCCATTTGTGAAAATATTCGTGAACAATTTTACTCTTAAAAGATTTAAAAATTTATTTATTCATTGCTAAAGTGTAATTAGGTACATTTTTAAAGTCTACATTTTCAAAATAAAAATGACTGCACAATTGCAAATAAGAATGATTGCACATAACATAACGTAAAAACCTGGTTTGGTCGAAGGTGAAATGCTCACACCCATTTGAGTGTTCAGAAATGATCGAGACCTTTCGGAGTTGAATGGATAACTTTGCTTAATCCAATCACGGGAATTCCATACAGGCGCTTCACAGTCCACCTGATATACATCCTCCAACTTCCTGCTATCGATTGAAATGGCTAGGACGCTTTGAAGATTTGATCTAAATCCCTTGAGGGAGTTTCTTATTGAAATATTTAAATTTTCTCTTCCTAAAAGTGACACATAAATTGCCAATTATATAGCTGATCGATAATAATGGTAATGATAATGAGTTTAATTTAGTTTGTTGCATTAAACGTTTAATATTCACCTGGAAAATTATTGAGGGGCAAAACAGTCTCATTCTTTAAAAAGAGGTTCCATTTGAAACCCGAGGAAAAAACGAAATTCGACCCTTGGCATGAGAAGAGCAAATGCACCAGGTTTATTTTACCCCCAGCCTTGTTGGCAGGAATGAAGGCTTCTGATTGTAATTCCAAATGAAGCAATTCGTCATGAGAAGCGTATTTCCAGTCAATGTCTGCAACAAACATGTTCGATTAAAATTAAACCCAAATCCGATGGAATTTTTTAAAATCGAGTTTTACATCGATAAGATTTGTTAGTGATGCTGTCAGGAAACCCAGTGAAAAACATTTGGGAAACAGTAGCTTTTGATGGACACTGGAGGAGACCTGCCCGTATACACGTTTTATCGTTTTCGCAAATATGGGTGTTGGAATGATGATAACAGGAAGCGTCCTGAAATATGCAATTTTTGCGTAACAATTTCGATGGAATAATTTTAGACATAATGTTATCTAGTAATAGCTTTATGAAACCTTTCTTATGCAAGAATTGATTCTGCATTCCATCAAATTACTACATTCGTGCAAAACTATCTCGGTTGCATTTGGACAAGAGCTCAAAATTTTTGACGGGTCAAAACGTCCGGGTTTTGCTTGAGCTACACAAATTATTCAAACTGTAAATTTGTATGAAAACTTTAATTTGACTACATGTGCTTTGGGTTCAAACCTGTGCCAGACACTGAAAATATCCATTGAGCAAATGGCTCGTTTGTCTTCTTCCATTTGCAAGTTACATAACCAGACCTGTTCGCTTCCAATCCGTGCGAAATAAACCTCCCAAAATATTTATGATAAACAGCTTCGGGAACATAATTAACTTCATTTTTCAAAACAGGAATGGCGTCTGGACCTGAAAGAGTTTCAATCATGAAGTCTTCTATTGCATTACAGGAAACGTTTATCTGTTCTTGGGGCGAGAGACGAATGTTCCAGGTTGGTGGGTCGACCGTGAATACTAAAAAACAAAAAAACGCTTATAACATTGAAGTTGCATTATTAGAAAATTGGTTTTCTGACCATTACCTTTTGGAGGTATCAACGTGATATTGACTTGATCTTTTGAGCTAAGCTCGGTTACGCAACTGTAATTTCCGTAAACTGAATTTCGATTTACATCAAACTTCATTGTGAATCCTACTTTTGGATCATAATGAAGATTATTTGACAAATGCAAAAGAACGTTATCCTAGAATTTAAGATCGCATTTAATACTTAATGTTTGAAATGCTCGTTTATGAAAAATAATTTGGACAATTGAAAAACAATTCACTTGATAGAGCTGCACGTGTACGTCAGGATGAGAAACTGCACATGGAAATACAATAACCTTGTCTGAGAAATTCGGCTGGATTGCTATCTTCTGACCCCTTGTGAGCAGCACTCCGGGTAGGGTAGCTGTCCCCAGAGTCAATAAAAATGTATTATTTATGAGAACAGTCAGACAAAGAAATGCTGTTATACCAATTATAATTAAACCTTACGTGATACAAAAATGTAGTACGAAGAAGAAAGCTTTGGATTTTCCACTGATGAACACGTATAGTTTCCCGTTATTTGCTCATAGGATTCCATCGTCGCATTAATGATGAAACAAGTTTTCTTAAAATTGTCCGGGCCATTAAATTCTTTGCGGAAAGTTTTAACTGTTGTTTCATGGTTGGTTAAATGACCAGAAAATTTCAGTTCGATGGGATAGGGCGCCCAACAATCCAGTCTGAGGGGTAGAGTCCCCGTTTTGTTGATTAGTATGACATTTTCTCCAAGTTCATGGAAATAACCCTTCCGAATTTTCATTTCTTTGTGCTTTGGAAGGTCTATTATTAATCTGATTGTTGGCTTATCCTGTTCCATGATTTCGTTAGTACCTAACTCTCGTACGGACGAGGAGCTTCGGGGAATGTTTTCGGGGCATGCCGAGATTCCAGTTAATATTGGAAGGGTGAAAAATAAAACTATGTTTAATTGCTTTAATCTTTTTAGGCAACCCATTTTTTTTAACTTGTTTGTGCAAAATCTCAAAGATTCGACATTTTTACTACGAATTAATCAAATGAAACGTAGAATAGATCGATGGCCTGAGCAAAACTTTGGGTTCATCGTAATAAGAATTAACGTCATCATTTTGTTATGATTTTTTAATCGAAATTGAATAACCAATATACATATTATATGTAAATGCTTAAGTTTGATTTGATCGAGCAACCACCCGAACCGCATGACTTGTGTTCTTTTGTGGCTACTCCGACATCCGGAATTCAACCAAATCAAATATTGTTCTCGGTTTCCACAAAAATATGACTAGATCGAATGATTTTAAACTACGCAGATTCGCAGATCGCTATTGTTTTATTTGTACTACATGAAACTAACACTTTCCAGTTTATAAAAAAATGTCAATGTCATGAGTCGTCAACTTCATAACTCACAAACCGCAAGAGACAGCAAGTCATAACCATATACAAAAAGAGGAAAAGCGAGTCAGAAAATATTAAAACGTAATATAAATTTAAGTCCTTAATTAGTTTGTGCCATTGGAAATCATCACAAAACTGCATGATGGAGGAACTCAGGGTCGACATGGTGTGAAGGCTGCTATCGTCGCCATCAAAATCTTTCACTCTTTTAAAAGCCAAGGGCCACCCAAATGCGATCAGGTAGAGGATGAATATGACGAAAAAGATTATCACAACTTTTCTTGATCTTGATGCAACTTTCTGAAATCAAAAGTTTTCCGAACATATAAATCAGTCAAAGATTCGCTAGAACTGGAATAATAGGATTATGATCTGAAAAGTATTTTACATGGTTTGGACTAAAGATCAGAAGAGTAGAACAAATTGTTTGAGTCAAAGAACATGTTATTGCAATGCTTAAACAAACTATCACAAACGTCCTGAAAAGATCATCCATCTCATCAAAGTCTGTAAGGAGCGCTGATCTCGACGAGTCATCACTTTCAATGATGTTTGCTCCCGTGTAGTTAAAGAGATTGTCTGAGAGATACTCATCTTCTTGGGGAGGTGATGGCGTTGATGAGAGGGATTCATTGCAGGGAGAAATTCCTTCTGGAAGATCGAATTTAGAAAATTTACTGTCCCTGCAATTTTTCGGAGATGTGTCTGTGAGGATGAGAGATGTTAATGTCCAGATGCATGTTCCAAAAAGTGCAAAACCAAGCACCTACAATTGAATACAACCACAACTATTCAATACAGTCTTGCTTAATTCATAAGTATTTTGCGACACTCAACGTTATCAAATGCAGCAACGAATGATCTATCTTACAATTGAAATTGTCACACACACATGATTCTCAATAATGTCATGTCAAAAAGTAGGAATTTACCCAAGAAAATCCTGAAAGAACCCTGTTCGCGATATAAACTTTCATTGATGAAACTGTTTTCTCAACTCACTCTGGACGCCTTGATACTTTTAATTGTCGGCCAAATAGTAAACTAATTTTGTATGAACCTCTTAAATTCCTAACGCTTGTGCCGAGCCATATACTCATTCTTCCTGAATGAGTAAGCAACATCTTTATTTTATTTTCATTTTTTTGTAAGCCGAAACAAATTGAACTGGAGAACTAGGGCGTCCGTGGGATTTCCTAACGTCAATTTCGAGGAAAATTACAAGAGCTCGTGGATGAATGTAAAGCAATTGCCCTTTAAGTTCACTGATTAAATGTCCAGAAAGCAAGGCGGATAAGAAGGCTATTCGTTTTCGCAGGAAAACTGCAAATATATTAAATGCTTTTGTAAGTCACCCACCGCAATGAACTCTTATTACGCATGGGAAAACCTATCATATGAGTTAAGCAAGTGTATTGTTTCAGAAAGACCTAACTACACGACAACTGTGGTTTACTATATGCGGTAATGAACAATTAGATCACTAACTATTACAAAACGAGTAATGTAAAAATAAGAGGAAAGCGATAAAAGCTAATTTTGAAGACAAATGTTAGCCTGCTCGACTGATAACTTCGAATTTTTATTGTGTACTTTCCGCAAATCCAATGTCATCTTGAATGCAATGTGCATTGATTAAATTATGATAGAAGAATAATTATCGTGCTTAGGTAGGTATTATGATTATGATAGTCTGGATTCATCATTTTTCGTTCAAAGTAGGAAGGAAAGCGGTTACAAAATTACTAAAAGTCATTTTAAATTGCGTTCTCTTCAGTCATCTTCCTGTCTGTCGTGCCGGACCAGATCAAAGACCGACTTACTTTTTTTTTGTTGTCAATTTGCTTCCTTCAAATCCTTTGTCTGCGCCTGTTCTTTGCGTTTGCTATTTAATTCCGCAATTTTCAACAGATAACTGGCACAACATTTAGCGATGCTCTGAGAATTTTTCAACGAGTCCTTTATGCTCTCATCTAATTTAAATAAGGACATTACAACGTGTTCAAAGCAGCATGTCCTTCTGGATGCAGCGACTTCATCAATTTCTCGAAGTTTTTGCATTTCATTCCACAGGACATCGTTCTTCGTCGCTTGGGAGAAGAATGATAGTTGATGGTCGACTTTCTTCAGTAGGGTTATAAGATCGTTTTGGTTCTTTTCGTAGACCTTGAGGAGTGAGAGGATGCGCTCAAATACCGCTGAGATCTCAGCCTTTGTTGCTGTTCCGAGTTGCAAAGATTGGTCGATGTTTAGAAGATTTGCTCGAAAGTCCATGTAATCCTCCATTGCTTTGTCCAGAGGCCTCATACTAATCCAATATGATGTGTTTCATAAAAGTAAAAGTTTTATGCAACAAACATACATTTTAATTACGATTTGAATCTTTACGTGTCATGATAATCTGAACGCAGTGTCCACATTGGAAGCAACATGAGCTGGACGTCGAAGGGCAGATCTTGGCTTTGGAGTAGCTGGGTAATGTCGTCATTTACACTACTGCCAATTTAATCATTTCAAGTTAGACTTAAACCAAGCTATCATGAAGCATTCGCAGTTATTTAAAAGTTTTAATTACATTTCATCTTTAAGCGAAATTCCTTCGAAAGGATTAGGTAGAGGTGAGGAGATAAGTGACGAGAAAACAATCATTTCCTGAGATGGTAATGTGTAGGTTGATTTCTTTCTGCTTTAATTCCACTTTCCAATTTTAAAATTAATAATAAATTATCGCAATTCTTTATTAAATCGTTGGTTAGAAAATGGGTCTTCTCTCAAAGAATTACAGAAAAGTTACAAAACAAAGCTGCGTTGGGTTGTTGTTTCGTCGATAGTTTGAAGAGTGACGTTAGCTCTGAGTCGTATATGGACTGATGCCTGAAAACTGGAAGTCAATGCTAAATATAACATTATAAATTATTCGGGTTTTTTGGACATGATTCGACATCCTAGGTGACACTGAAAGATTTCATAATACTTTTCCTAAGTCATAAAATGAATCTACGCAATTAGAGATGTCCATGTCATAGTTAGCCTTCGGCAAAATTAAGAAACCTTTTGTATGGTCAATGTGACGCAGCGCTGAATGTGGAAAATCATTGCATGAAAATGCATCAAATATATGACTGCAAAAACAGGAATGAAGTTTTGCAGGATTTTTTTTTTCTTTTTTTTTTTTGAAATATTATTTTTTTCTTTCTATTTTGGAAATTAAAAACTTGTAAGCAAAATTGTATGTAGAGTAAGATATAGTTAATTATCCTACTATACGTACTTATGCTTTATAACATATTTTTTAAATGGTGTGAGAATTCGAATAAAAAATCTACTTTGGAATGTGACTCTGTAGAGGAAAATACGATGTTGAATTGTGGTGAGTGTGAGTGGACGACAATTAGAATCTAATGAGCCATTTTTCGTCATCATTTATAAATTGATTGACTATTGGCCAACATCGACACGTAATGTTTGCAACATGAGTGGATCAGGATCGATCGCGAGTCGAGAGGAGGGACAAGCAGGGAGGAGGGACATACTGCGAAAAATTATAAGTGTTTGTTTATTACATTTCCATGAAATTGATAGATGCTTGCATCTTGGACCCAACCAACTTACGTAGCAAAACTAACCATATCGCATTCTGTTATCACATTAATTTAAATAATCACATGTACACAAAACTCTTGTTATTTCTCATTGTGGACAAGACAAATAATAGGTATTTTATTTTGCTTTAGATATGTCCACTACGAGTAAGTGTATGAAAGATTTTGCGAATTGTTGCAATTCGCAATTTTTACCATGTAAATATGTACTTGACTCGACCATGTACTCAACTTCGGCTCGACTGCTTTTTGTCTCTGCAGGAATCACGTAGACAAAGCATGGAAGTTCAGCGATCTTTTAATGTGATAGAATTAGAGAGAGGAGAAGATGATATTTATGATGACGATATAATGATGCCTCTTGCCAATTTGCAGGAGGCGTTTAGGTATCCTCTCAAATCTCAATCAAGAAAGAAGAGACACTACTGCACTCGGACACTGTGTTTGGCTTATTCTCTACTCTCCCATATTTCAATGCCTCTTTTGGCTCGAGTTCTGACCAGTTTAAACCTTTTTCTAGGTCTAATGCCTAGATCAACAGAATAAGGGTAGTGCATAAAAAAAAACAGATGAAAATAGGAAAAAAATGAAAGTTCCTATTTTAAAATCATCTGAAATAAGTATATCCAAATTAAAAAACATGATTATTATAGCTCAAGTCGCGGTATAAATGATACATGGCCATATGCCACCTAATTGTTGTGATACGTACAAAGTCGTAACACATGGACTGGAAGAGAGAGACACAAGGTTGCATTTAATAAAAATTAAATCATCTTTTATTCGGCAAGCACACCATCATTTCTAAGATCTGCTATAGTCAAAAACTCGAATAAAAAGTAAAAAGTAGGGCAAAAATAATTGCGATCTGGACAAGTGTAAACAAAGTCATGTGATGAATTAATCACAATCACCTGAAGAGTCTCACATTCCAGGACGACTCTCCGAGACTGCATCTTTGGGGTGCATTTACTAAATTAAGAACACTCAAAGCATGTGCATTTATTATTTATTTTTAAATTAAAAAATCGCGAAAAGTGGAGCTGTACTGGAAGAAATTATTGCACCATAATAGCCATATCATGACCAATCAGACCAATGACGTTCATTGATTAAAGATTAAATCAATTAACCCCGACGAAAACTAGTGTGCATGAGTTGAGTGGGAGGGTGTAAAATAAATAGTTTAAATAAAGTGAGGGGATTGAGAAAAGGTTAATGGTTGATATCGGACTGAACTTTGAGAAGGATAAGATGTAGTAGTGTATTATCGTGAAAATTTAAAAGAACCTGAAATAAGTAGCGGTCATTCTGTAATGGCTGCGGCTGAAAATCCGCCACGCATGGAAAATCCTAATCAAAATGAGCCAGTGACAGGTGCGATAACGACGAGGACCAACTTTAAAAAAACATGATTGTATAAGTAATTTTGTTTCCTGTGTTCTAAAAGATAGTATTTCTGCTTTAGGTATCCCTCCCATAGTCCCAAATCCCCGACTGAGTGTTTCAACCGCCCTCCGTGGAGCCCATCTTGGAGCCGCTGTCAGAGCTGGAATTGCTGGAGGAGAAGCAGGAGGTGCAGCAGGTGGAGGTGGGCCAAGTGGGGGCAGAACGATGGGAAATCAACAAGGGGCCCAGGCTCCAAACAATAACAACGCTGGGGAGATGCCACAACAAACCCAAAATATTTTTTACATGAGGGACAGATTATTTTTGGCGTTGTTCTTCCGTGTCACATTAATTTACGCTAGAGCTTTCCCTAAGACTTTGAGGAGGATAGTAGAATTTTTCTTATTGATGCAGTCGATAGTGCTGCTCTTTTTGCTATGTTATATACACATCGTTTACACTAGAACACCAATAACTTGCCTCAATAAGTACAAGGACACGTGGCCACGGGATGGGATTTTGAGGGTGGAAATAACGGCGGATGCGGGGGACGATTATGATGTTTCGAAGTCGTACGAGAAGGAAGAGAAAATGAGACAGAGGGCGGCCGCTTCACATATGAACCATTATGGCGATGATTTGTTCTCGATGATGTTTTCAGCAGACCAGTAAGACTAACCGAATCACCTTATTCGTCAAATAAATTTAAAAAATTGTGTTTTAAAAATTCAATTTGATTTATATAAACTTCACCTTTTAGATTACTGCTGGATAGAGTTGTTTCAACGGCTGGGGTTCTAATATCTTCCGTTACTAATTCAAATTCAGAGGAAAAGGATTCTACGAAGGACGGACAAAATGTCAATCCTACTGCTTCCGTAACGGATAGCAGCGATTCTTCCATACCCCCTACTACATCGACGTCAACCGCAGAAGTTGAACTGCCTCCCACGGAAGATGTAGAGAATCCCCTTCCGGAAGTGGTGAGTTCGGAAGGGGCTGAGATTATTGCTGATGTCGATATTGATGGGTCTATATCAAGTGGAAGAAAAGATCGGGAGTCGAGTTTGCAAAATAAAAGTGCAGAGTTGGAAGAAGATTCGCACGTGGCGGCTGCTGAGGGTGAAGATAAGGGAGCAGAAGGGTCTGATGGAAGTAGTGGCTCGTCTTTTTCACATTCTGCGAGTGGGGAAGGAAGTGTTGGTGTTGAAATTGATGACCCAAATAACCCAAGTAAGTTGAACAAGAGACAAAGCATTTAATGAAATAAGGATACCCTATTTTTGCCCTACATATTTGAATTAACATACTTAAGGATGTCATGATTTTAAATGTTAGATTCTCCATACTTTAATAAAACTTTGGAAGAAATTGAAATTATGAAAATGGAGGCAAAACAAAGGGAAGACGAGAAGGTCTTGAAAACCACTGTAACCGATTTCGAAATGTTTGCGAATACCGGTAAGCTAAATCTCAACCCAGTCGGCTCATGTATTGCTTTTTCAAATACAAACGCTTAGGATGACATGATATAAAATTGGTGTTTTCTTCCAGTTCTCATGCCAGATCAAGCTTACATCGTTGAATACGCTTTGGAATACGGATTCCTGAGATTATCACCAGACACAAGACAGCGACTCAATATTCCGGTTAAGATTGTGACATTGGATCCTACGAAAGAATCATGCTTTGGGGATGGCTTTAGCGTCTTTTTATTAGAAAATTTTTTGGGATATGATGACATATTAATGTCCAGTATAAAAAATCTTGCTGAGGCTGAAGAGAACAAGGGCTACCTTAGGTATTATTACTTTCATTTTATAATTTTGTTAATTCCACATTCCGCAGTATAAAAGTAAAATGTGTTTCTTTTTTTCTGGTACCAACAGAAACGTTGTAACTGGTGAACAGTTTCGGTTTGTCCCGATGTGGATGGCTCGCTCCTCTTATATCCCTGCCATGCTTATCATGCTTGTCTTCGTAAGTCCTGATCTTTAAAATATATGTGAATTTCCGCTTCATATTTGAACTACATATAGGTCGAACCGCAATTGTACTTATATCTACTGTTTGCTTTTTTGTGCAGACTGTTTCAATTTCAATGCTTCTTCGTTACTCCCATCACCAAATATTTATTTTTATTGGTAAGCTTGATTGTTATTTTAAATATAAAGTTTGAAGTCTTTGTTCATAATCCTTTAAAAAACTTGGGATATTATTTACAGTGGATTTGCTGAATAATATCGAAGGTGCTGGCTCCATACACATTCCTGCTGCTCCATTATTCACCGTTATTTTAGCTCTAGTCGGTATGTTATTCAAGATGCGTATATTGTTATATTTCATGAGTCTCACATATCACTTATGATTTAATTTGATACGTATGTATGTTCGTATTCTTTTTCTTCATTTAAATAATTGCTTTCTTCAACGGATTCAATTTCTGGATAAAACCTGAGGTGTCATCCAATCTGTATGGAGTGTAATATACCTACTAGATGTAGTTTGACATCTGAAGCATAGAATTCTCTATTTGCTAACCTGGTGTACACCGCATTATTATTTACATAAAAATCAGAAAACCTCCTTCCATTTTTCTACTAGTTATCAGCCATCACATAATGTTGAAGCAGGAAAAAGCATTAAAATTTTTACGCAATCTCATTTCCTCCTTGACAAATGTTTCCCATGTTCATCTTACTGTGGTAATTTCTTCTATAAAGTGGTGAAACAGTAGAACCTTCCATGGCCTATGTTAAATGACAGTTGGTAATGGCTCTTTGACATTGTCATTCTCGCTTTGTTCCTATTTGAATGAAAGTCTCGGAGAAGAAAGGATTGATTGACAATGTGAACGTTGTTGCTTAAAGAGGAAGTGAATGAAAGGGGGTTCTCGAAACCGAAAACGAAAAAAAAAAGAAAAGAATGTTGCTGTCATCATTTTACTGAACATATGTGGAGATATCTGTCTGTTTTCCCCATCTTTCTACCTTTGCCACAACTACCCACCACCTAACCTCACTTTCTTGTCTTCCTGTCAACTGCTATCTTACCTTCCTTTCTCTCCCTCAAGAACTTTCCTAATGATTTTGTTGGTAAACCAAAAAGCTTGTTTAAGTTTAGCCAGATTTAAATTGGAATTTAAAAGGAGAGTGAAACACAACAACATAATTTCTCAGAGTCAAACAATAAAGTAGCTGGAAACAAAAGGAGAAAAAGTTTTGTGTTATTGCTGACGGGTTTGATGTTCATTTTGGGAGCGATTTAAGACAACCAAATAGTTACTCCAAAGGAAATTATGTTCTACCTGGGGAAAGATTCTCTGGGCCTTTATCTTTCTCCTAGTCTTTAATTTGCGATCTGCGCAAGCTAAAAGACGAGCAAATGTTGCAGCCTTTGTACATATCTAAGTACTACCATGTCTAGCCATGACTAATTTAATCCGTCCCATCCAACCAACTCACACATGTATCACTTTATTTTTAAGTTTGGCTACAAGGAATTATTCAAGGCTGGGGGTTGAAATTTCCTCTGGTTTGAAATCAATACATCGTTGCATAAATTATAAATAATTTAGTTCCAAATTATATTCTTAAATTAATTAGTACTACTACTTACATGGTTTGAGCAAGTCGTACGCGATTTCTGTAGGCTTAACAAAAAGTTGGAGATTGCAGGCGTAACAAAATCGGCCAACGGTGCCTCTCTAAAGTGTTTTTGCTTTAACCGTTTTGACTGTTCCTTTTTTAAAGTTGCTTTCGGTAGGCATTTCAAAAAGCATATGGGTTGTTTTGACCGACATCCCTGAAGAAATCCTTGCTACAAATTCAAATCAGCTACTATTCTATGGGAAACGGTTTAATTCTTTATTAAAATAAACCTTCAAAGTGATTCCTTGCGGTTCCGACTGTTGAAAAATTTAGTTCCTCTTTAGCGTTGGCATTGCATTGCCCGTCAGATTTAAGTAAACTTGTCTTTCATCCTTTTTATTCCATTTGAAATACACATATTTACATGTTTGCATTCTTACATTTCAAGCTGTTAGATTTGGATATAATAGTTCGACTTATCTGTCCTTCTATTGCATCTTCTTTAACTCTTTTTATACTGTTCAGCTACATTTGCCTTATTACAAAGCGCAGTTAACTAAACGAAGAAAGTTCGGAAAAGTTGGTGAAATATGTGATGTGATATGATAGCCTAAGCTCATAGACAAGGAGCTTTCTCCTTGCTTTTATTATTATCCGACTTCATACAGGTCGTAGAAGTCGTTGTCGTCATTATCGTTTTCATCCTTTTGCATTTCACTTCACCTCACTTCAATGTGATTTTTAAAGGACCAACTGAGACTTGAGACTGTGTAATAAACATACCTTAACTTTTCCCTCAAACTTTCTTTTATACCTTGTTATTGCATTGATATTATTTACCCGGAGAATATTTCACCTGTACTTTCATTTTCATTTGAAAAACATTCTCCCATGCCTGAACTTCTTCACGGAGCTTCGTAACATGCACTCGCAATAATATTGTTGGACGTGCTTTACTTACTCCACCTTGACTGGTTTGCTTTTCTCCTCTTCTTTTCCTCCGTGTTTTATTTTATTGTACCCCAGGTTCTCATTAAAATTTTCATTTCCATTCCAAATGTCTCCATGCTTTGGCTAGGCTTTGGCATCTATCCACCTACCTACCTTGGTAAGGTTTCATGAGATGAAAAAAGAGAAGGCGGCTCTGCTGCTCTATGCTTTTAATATCGTGAAGTAAAGGGAGAAAGTACGAGGGTGGAAATGGAGAAGAAACAGATTTTTTCAATGACTTTCTACTCAACTTCGTTTTTGAATGAAAGAAGCCTTAAATCCGAAGACGAGTTTATATGCACGCGTAAAAAGACATCTTGGTTTTGTTGTTGTGGAATACGTGTATCTGTGGTTGTGGTAGCCAAAGCAAAGCAAACCAAGTCAGGTCCTCTGGTTTGGGTTTTACTCGAGCGAATGCCCGTGTGAATGGGGCTAAGTGAGTCACTCTATCCAGTGGCAACAGCTAAAACCAAACCACTGAGCAGTACTCAAAGGAAATAAAATTATTGAATTGAATTTATTTTTTTTCACCACTACCACCATCAGAGCAAGTTAATCCTCACACGTACCCTTGATATTTCCGGCATCCATTCTGTAAAACATTCTCTTTTCCTTCATTGCCCATAAAAACGAGCTTAATTTTCCTGCTAAGAGACGAGAGACGAGAGGAAATGAAAGTGAAAATTGTAATAAAAGTGCAATGCAGTGGGAAATTATTATGGAGTCATTACCCCTTCTTCTTGTCCCTCTCTTCTCTGTTTGGCGATGAGTATGAAAATATAATCGGTTTTATGCGCTTGTTTATTCCAGATTATCAAGATGATTACATTCTGCATCATTGCGTAAAAAAACTTACTGGTCGGGAATTAATGCTTGTGGGAAAAGGGAAAATGGGCAGAATACCAGTCAGTTCTCTGTCTCAAAGTATTATTCTCACGAGTTGCATGCAAATTACCTGTGAAAAAATATGATTACTTACATATCCAGCTCGTAAAGAGAATTTGTCATTGTTTTCAAGATTTCTGAAGTGGTAAGCCTAGGCATGGGTGAAATGATGATGGTTGCTCGTAAAGATAAAAGAACATTTAATTTGCATTAATGACTTTGACTTGACTCTTATATCACCCCAGTAGTGATGATGAAAATATGTAGTATTTTATTCTTTAAGGTTTTCGAACTCCAAGTCAATCTCGAACTTTTTCTTGTGGAATGGGATGAATAAGTTTGACTTGTGGAATCGGATAAGATTGCTATCTATCGCTAAGATAATCTTTGGGAAAGGATCACGATAAAGATGAACAGTGTTCACGCATCGTCAATTTTTGTTCTTTAAAAAGAAGTTGTGTTATTGCACAAGCAAAACTTTGTGATGGCATGGGGGAAGAGATTAATAAGTTCTTTTCTTTGGCACAGGAGTTTGATGAATTTGATGAAGTTGTTCATTTTTATTAATGACAAAAATATGAAAAATTAATGAGCTGTGGTAGAAAATTATGTTGTTTTGGCCCATGAAATTTGGGTTGTTGCTCCTGCCAGATCTTCGTCTTTCCTTATTTATGTTTGGACGAAGAATCAGTTTGGGGTTAGACAAAATTTTATGGAAATTATGTATTCGTAGTCTGCATCCAACCCCTTTTCATACTTTTACTTTATGGTATAATTTGAGAGATTGTAGAAGATACAAGACAAACAAGTTACACACCTTTTTTATCGTCTAAAATATTATGTAAATCGAGTTTTTCCATTTTTCCACTCCATGAACCTGTCCATGCCATTGATCGTCAGAGACACTTGTTCCATCTGCAGCCATTCACAAAATACGATTTTACTGCTGGAAATTCGTAATCTGGAATGATAAGAGCGAAGAAAATTCATAGCCAAGTACGTTAAGAGCAATTTTCTCTTGCATTCACTTTACCATTTCAATCGAATGCATTTCATCTTTCATTTTCATGAACATGACAATAGATGAACTTGACAAGTTTTAAGACATCATCTTCTGATGGACAATTTGCATTTGAATGAGTCTTAAAAAAGTACATGTGCTGTATCTATCTAGTTGTTCATCATGATCACATAACCTTCCTACACTATTTTAGTTTCATGCAAGAAAATGTCTTTGCACAGTGACGACACGATTACGATGGATAATCGTCGATCACATCACATCGCATCACCAACTAACCGGAAGTTGTCGCTGTCGCTCACACCAATAAACTTTTTCTTTGCTCGTTAAAGAAAGTTCCACCCATCGAACCATAAATTATGTATTATTTTCTAATCAAATTCACTCAATCCAGCCACTTATTTTCAGGGTGCAATGAGTCGAGTCCAGTTTAGTCGTGAAACTTTCTATGTATTTCTATTTCCGGTGCTATTTGGTTGTAAAAAAAGAACGCAAAAAGGAAACCTGAAGACTGTAATTGTGTCTCATTTCGATTCCTGTCCTGTGCGTTGGGTCGGTTGGTATGTAAGCATACTTCCTCCTCAATAATCCGTGAAAAGCATCGACATTTCCATTTCAAGCCAAGTCAACTCACTCAGTCAGTCATTCGGTTCAGTCAGTGAGAGATCATATTACACCAATCCAATCCAATTTTCCGAGTCCGAAATTCATCCTTCTGAAACTTTACACAGGGTGATTAAGCAAACACACATGGGGTAAAAGAGACTATGACTGCATCTGGATCGGCTCTCCTTTTATTCATATACCAAAGTTGCTTGCTTTATATGTTATGTTGTAATACGGAATCACCATTTCAATTGCATTTATTCCTCGTCTTTTCCTCTCGAGTTGAATCCATTCCAGCAATTATTTGGGGACTGTTATTTAGACGCATTATTATTGTGCAATGCAATTAAGACTTGACTTTGTTATTGTCAGGCAGAGTAAGCAGGAGAGAGAGCGAGAGAAAAGGAGAGAAAGGCATGAGCATGATCAATGATTCAATGTTTAAGTAAAAGTAGTAAGTTGTAGTGCTAGTAATAATACAATTTTCTCTGAATTGGATTGTGTGTGTGTATGGATATGGATTGGATTGGTGAACAAGTATCCGTCTCATTTTTTAGAGCAAGTCGTTACAACTCTCTCCTCTATCTGGTGTACTATTGTACAGCATTACATATTTCGTTGAGAAAGGGAGATTTAGTTTAGATTGTGCATTCATATTATGAAATGATATAAGTTTAAGTAAAAGTGATGTAACTCAGCGTGTCTTCCATTATTAGCCATTAAAGACGCTTATGGGGTTGACAGCATGAGACCAATATTAGTCAAGGGATCAACTCGAAAAAAAACTTGCACAGTTATGTATGTGTAGCGATTAACTACTAACTTAGTATGTCTAAAAAGGAGAGCTTTTATTAGTTTTTTTGTGTCTTCGTGTCTTATTAGGTAGTCATCGTCATCATCGTCATCTTTTTTTTTGAGAAAATGAATGCGCCATATGGAAGCTAATAGCATGGTCGCGCGGTTTGGTTGGAGACAGACAGGAAATGTTGGGGTTGTTTTTTCTCTTCTTCCAGGCTTGTCTCTTTCCATGTCCTGTGGTTTTGTTTCCTTGTTTTTCTCCAAAGTGGAAAGGAAAGTGAAAGACGA
Source organism: Seira musarum (assembly GCA_027743895.1). Lineage (NCBI taxonomy): Eukaryota > Metazoa > Arthropoda > Collembola > Entomobryomorpha > Entomobryidae > Seira > Seira musarum. The sequence goes on from JAHZMX010003909.1 coordinate 17,510, forward strand.
CGAAATGAAGAGAGGGGATTTCATATTCTGAGATGTCGTTGTCTCTATAGATCTTGTCAAATTGAATAGAAAAAGAGGAGCAAACGCGAGAAGAGGTTGCGTTGGCATGTGTTTGCATAAAATAGAAACAGTTGGTCAGAAAAACAAGTCTATGGATGGATTGGATTGGAATACACCCTTAGAGAAAGCTAGACACATTCCATTAGAATCGTCCGTACATCCTCATCCAGAGTTTTTAGAGGAGGGTGTGGATACCAGATTTACTTCATTAAATCTAAATGTTTTTTCCTTTTATTTCTATTGCAGCACTCCATGATCTATTTTTATCATCACTACGAACTCCCCGCAATATTGAGGCAAGCCCAACAACCGGAAATCCCAACCCAATTGTTTGCAGATGACCAAGGCCCTCCACCCCCTTCTACAACACCCTCTAGTTCTGGAACAAACTCTACCGCTTCATCCCCCACAACGGAAAGTGTTTCCACCCCGACAACTGACCCTTCTGCAGGAACTGCCGCTGCCTCCACATCTCAGTCATCATCATCATCAACAGCAGCAGCAACCACATCGGGTGGAGCACAAAGGGAACAAACTCTTCACCCTGCGCCATCCCCTTCGATTGCGAGACAGTGTAGTAGCCGTAATGCTGTATCGAGCAGTGTTTCCTTAGGGAATATCACCGTCACTCTCTCTTCACCAGTGAGTGCGCCAGTTTCTGTGGAAATATCTACCTCAGCTGGTAGCGGAGCAGTGACAGGAGGAGACTCGGGTCATCTCCGGAGGAGAATTACGAGTACGGCATCGTCATCATCACCTTCATCAACGCTTAATTCGAATAGTAATCTTAGTAATAATCAAATTTCTAATTCACCTCAGGAAGTCCGCTCGTTCCTTGATACTTTTCGCGGTAGTAGTAGTACTAGTGCTAGTTCTAGTGTTAGCCATCCTAATTCTGGTGGGAATATACCAACAGTCCCGACATCAGAAGCTACTGACTTTTCCACCCACGTCAGTGTCAGTTTATCGTCAGAGCATGGAGCTCCAACGTCCTCGAGTCCACCGAGAGTTGGCTCAGGTGCGGCTGTCACTTCAATACTGGGAACGAGCATGACGAGCGCTGCCACTGCGGCAGCAGGGAGTTCTGCGGGTGCAGCATTTAATAATTTGACGGGGATTCATTGACTTTTCTAAATTATGCAGAATTTTATGACTTAGGCCAATTTGATACATACGTTTAGGAATAGTCTCACGTTGCTCCGTACTCTGGTGGATCCTTCTTAGTTCCGAGCCTTTACCTGGCAGAATAACTATTCTGCGTTGTGAATTTTTTTCTTGTTTTGTGATATACCAATCATTAAATTAATTTAATATGCATTGGTTAAATTAAAAATCATTATTATTATTTTTTTTTGAATTTTAAATGATGCTTATGTGGAAGTTGTACAGTCTTAGGTTACATTAAGCGCAGATTTACATTTATTCATGCATGTTTTTGTTTAGTGCATTTGCTTTGGTACTTACCACAAAAAATAGTATCGAGATAGTATCGAGATAATTAGCTTAAGCACATGACTAGTGAAGATATAATTATTATTTGCATGATTATAAACTTAATATATTGAGAATTAATAAACCATCCAATAAGTCATACTGGAATCTACAAATTCAACTTTTATAAGTAATTAGAATTTTGTGTACATTCAGTAAGAAATAAGTGCATGCATAAATATTTCTAACATAAAATAGTCAAATAAACAATAAGTGCTACGCATCCCTTTCTATCCCATAAAAGTCACTGGACTTTCCCCTCAACTCTACAAAATAAGCTTGTCGTTGATGTGATGACAAAAAAGAAAGCATCATGTGCTGATTCTAAATAAGAAGAATAGAAAACGAACGTGATATCTGATGTTTTTCGTTTACCCTTTAGGCTAGCTTATGGCTAATTACTACCAATTCGTGTATTTATATACGTATTAAATTAAAATCGCTGTGCATTTGAAAAGTTATGAAATAAAACTTTGATGTAAATACCTACAACAAAACGGTTGTATTCTATGACATTAATAGAATAAATGAACAATCGATTCAAGAATCAATGAAGCATAACATCAAAATTTGTACAATAAATTTCCTTCTTTTTTTCTACAACTCAAGTTCAATAAACGTTCAAACAAGTAGCGTGACATGAATTGCCGGCGTAAGGTAGGTAAGACATTTTCTGGAATCATGATCTGATCATGACTCATGCCTCAGTCAATTTCCGGAGGACTCATTTTTACGACTCTTCTCGTTGAACTTTGACCGAATGCGTAAATATTGTGTAAGGTTTTTGTGTTGCATAAAATCCTGTCCACATCAATGATGCGGAGTTTAAAGCTCTTCTAATGTTTATTCCCTTCTCGTTCCGTTTCTCATCCGTCCAGAAATTTTCACTACTTTTGTGATTGCAACGCAATATGATCTCGTATAAAACTTTCGCCTTTTTTCCTTCTCAATCTTGTTTTCAAATCTTCACTACTACTACCACATTGGACTAATGTTTTTCTAATGCACGTGATCACGTACAAGATAAGAGGGTTCTCACTATCTTTTACACAATTTTTCTCTTCGTCAGAATTGTATCGATTTTGGCTTATCATTATCATCATCATTTCGACGAGACGAGTAAGTAAAAAAGAATGAAAGGAAGTAGTAGCGGAGTGGAGCCCTCTCCCCGCTTCCAAGTTTCTTGCTCCTCTTCGATATTTTTTTTATTTAACACTGCGACTTAAGCCTGTCTAATGGTTTTTTCAATAGGGACGTGTTTTTCAAAAGATTCGGTTCAGAAGGAAATGATAGGTGCAGAGCCAGTAGCTAATTTTTCCGCTATTTAATTCACAGTCAGGGTGATTAATGCAGTGAAATTCGTGAGCTGACTTGACAATCTTGACTTATCCGACTTGTCTGAGTACATTTCTTTAAAAAATCGGAGAAAGTTTTGTCTGCACTGGCATTGTTTTACGTTAAAAAAGGAAATGACAGAATGATAATAAAAATGAAAAATGCTGTAGACAAATGATTTAAAGATAAGCTCTGGCCTACTATGTTTAAAAATTATCAAGAAAAAATTGAGATTGTTATAGTTATTCAAGTCAATGCCCTCAAGCTAACTGTCTCACTGCAGAGAGAAAAGTTGAAGTATTTAGATCATTTAACCGTGTAATGTTTGGATTCAAAGATTCCAATTGTAGATTTCCTTCCCTGAAACTCGTGAATGTGATCTCATATTTTACACTTCATTTTCTCCACAAGTTCGATTTTTCCTTTGAAGTCATCCTTTTCTTATTATTACTCCCACGACTACTACTGTTCTCTCTTTCTTTGACATTGTCAAGCTGTTTTGTAGCTTTTGTAGCTCGTCAACTTCCTTGTCTTTGTTGCGTCCCGGTTGTCGTTGTCGTTGTCGGTGGTGTGCGCTGTCGACGAACGGAATGCTAAAATGATGAATCACAATTGACACCCAAAACACGACGATAAAAGACACTCTTTCCACGCTTTTCTCAATGACTGGTTGGTGTGGCATGGTTCTCCCGAAACAAACTACTTTTTTGCCTTTCCTCCCTCCCCTCGAACTCCTCCACTTATAGTTAGTCTCCCTTATTTCGTCTTGTCCTTGTCTTGTGTCTCCTCTCTACTTTCTCTGCAAAGCATTACATAAGTACACATACTTACATATATGGCGACACCATAAACATTTTCTTCTTACTCTTCTTCTCTGTAATTCCTATCATTCTCATTCATGATCCAATCCAATCCAGTCCACATGACGTGTTCAATATTGAACGAAAATAAGGCAATGAATATGCATCACCCTTTAAAATCTGCTGAAACCGGCAAGAACGTACGAAACGCATTCCCTTTTTTTTCTTCCTTCTATCCCTGAACAGTGCAATGTCACATGACAAGGAGGAAAATGTGAGTGAACTGAAGAAGATGATCATCATCACATCATTTTTTTAGGCATCGAGCAACATAAAAAAATGTTCTTCCATACCAATTCCAGTACAGCTCTGGAGAGAAAGGAGATGAAAGAATTGCTTCGATTTTACTTTTCCCGTTGGGAAGTCTGATTTCGACATCTCCTTCTTTTTCAACAACAGCAACAGCTCCCTTCTTATGCCATAGCTCAGGTCGTACCATGAAAACTTTACTCCGGTTTCGGTTGTGTGTATTGCGTAATAGCGTGAAAAATCCATCTATCTAATTCAAAGTGTAAAGTAAAAGCTGTTAGATGCCTAACTTTAACTACTTCTACTACTACTACTTCACTACTGATGAAAGCATATGTTTCGAGTGAATTTTTTTCTTCTCTTTCGGGATCAGGATCAAGTTTCACTTTCATTTTCCACCAAAACTCTCCTATTTACTCGTACAACCATTTTGAACGTGCCAGTGCTGGATAAACCTGGCCTCCAGTCAAATGCATGATGATTCCTATTTCAGTTCAGGTCCATCCATGCATTGTCACCGGGAGCATTTCCCCCGAAAACCATTTCATTTTTTTTTTGCTTATTTGTACTGTCCCAAAAAATCGGCTAATAATAAGGTAATGTGTAATGTTACTCAAATCTGACTTCAGACTATATTCATCCTGATCAGTGGCTATGGGGTGATAACGTGAAAAGAGCCGCCAAATATTAGTATGCAGCCTTTCTCCAGCAAAGAAAAAATTATGAAGTGTCGACATCATCATGATCATCGTCGTCCTATTTCGTAGTCAGTGAACTCATCATTGTAATGGAGACATGTCATAATCATGCTCTATTCATACCGTCGTCATCCTCATCATCGCGATCACGATCATGATCATTGCATTATGCTCACGAGCACACAACAAATTAAACAGAATGAAAAGTCAACTATCGTAATCATAATCAGGAAAAAAACGATCCTCGTTCTATATTCCGTCATGCCATTGCCATCATGATTAAACGAAAGGGAAGCCAACCAAACCAGAAAGTATGCATGGATAAAAAGAGGAAAAGTCGACGGGTGAGACGGACTATTCAGACTCGTTTGGTTGGGAGAAGCAAAAGGAGCAAGCAACAAGCAAAAAAAAATTGGTAGGAGGTTTCAGCCTGAAAATTGGCTAACTCTAATAGTGTTAAATTGAAAAACAGAACAAAATGTCCTCTAATGAAACCACATCAGACAGATAAAAGGACTTTGGCAGCTTCAAAATACATGCAAGCCTACACAAAAATACAGGTCCAAGTCCTGAAGCAAATTACGCGAGAGAAAAAAAGAGGAAATAAATATAATTTCAGGACTGATTTCTACCAGAGGTGGAGTGTAATTGCAAATGGAATTTATCCAATGGCAAAAACTGAAAACTGAGGGCGCATATACGATTTTTCAAAATGAGTTCCGTCACTTGCGATAGTCACGATATCAAATTTGGACCTGGACTAGTTAAAATTTGGTGTACTTGATCCTTTGTTCCAACAGTTGAGCCATTTTGGTTTTCATATATGATCGGACAAAAATTTACGCGAGATTTTAAAACACCCCAGTTTCTAACTTAAAGGAAATGCACAAATTTTTCCACACATATCAGACCATCAGACGGTATAGTGGAAATCCAAATTAATTCTGTCCATGTATGGCTTAATCATCGAACTTTGGAATATATACTATCCCTGACTGTGTAGTAAAAAACACTCCTTTTTATATTGTCCTATTCAGAGATATTTAATCATAAACCAGAGTCACTCTTGCTTGGTTTGGCGTCCTTTTTTCCTTTTGAATATAGCTACTGGAAAAAGAGCTAGAATCCCAATAATAATAGCTTCTCTCTTTTTCAGTATGAATCGTGTGTATTTTAGGAAAATAATATGCATCATGGAAATGGAAAGTTGGAAGGCATACGATTACATGCTTACTTCAGTTTAGTCCCTTTCATCAGAATGTTCTTTTCAATTCAAACAAAAAAAATTGCGTCGTGTGGTGATGTGGTCCCTCTTTATTCCTAAATAAGAGTGGAAATCAACCCCGGTATTATTATTATTACCTCTCTGTTATTTACAGGGGAAATAAGAAAAAAGGCTTTTGGATGACGACATCACGTAAGTAAGGTAGACATTACGTGGTTCAGACATTTTGCACGTTTATTGCTTATTTTCTCTGCTGTTTTAGTTAAACCTTTAGGAACTTAAAAGTGTCTTTGTGGGTATCTAATTTGAGCACATAATTAGGTCATAAAGTTAGGTAAGTCTTAAATAGTTGCAGAGGGACAAATACACTCCATAATAATCATGATCTACTTTTAAAATTTTAATTATAAAAAGAAAAAAATAATAAATGGGAAGAAAGTTTCGTGAGATCTCAATTGGCAATATGTATATTTTTGATGTAATGTCGGAACTTGGAACAGAAACTGAACATTTTATAGAATTTGATAAAAGCCTTGCATTTGCACCTACCCAAACTTTCAGGTTGAATCATAATTCATTTAATTAAACATTTCAACACACATAATTCTGTCTCGCCGCTTGAGTTCTACATACTATGCACTTTTTTATCATTGGAACTCAAAGGTATTTATATTCCACACCTCAATGTTTGCACAGGGCTTTATTAACTTTACTGCACTAACTAAGTCAGTAATGATTAAAACGTATTACCCCCCGCGCTTTCTCCTTGCCCAACTCCTACATTTTAAGTGACAGCATAACATGATATAAAAAGTGTGTAAAAATACTACAAATATTATATATAATTTTCCCTGCATCATACATCAATTTTTTCATTTGAGTTACAATTTGTACTTTTTCCCCTTCAAAAGAAACATTTTCGTTTTAAAAAAATCATGTAAATTATCTGGATTAGATGCATTGTATAAGTAGTGATTTTCGGTGGGTTTTGTTAGGTTCATTTGTATGATTACTTACCTAAGAAATAAGTAGATGCCTATGAAATGATTGATGATATGAAAATGGAGT
>JAHZMX010003910.1:0-12458 GCA_027743895.1 Seira musarum
GATTAGGCTAATTAGGGATTTACATTCCACCAGTCCTTCTGACTTGGTGAGAAGCTAGGCTAGAAGTCAATATGCATGCATATATAAATGTTATCGTAGGGTACCCAGGGAAAGGCATTATCCAGCTATTTCTATATTTTTATGTACGATGAATGTGATCACAGATTTTTTGTTATTCCCTTCGTAATTGTCCTGCTGAAAACATCATACCTAGAATGTGTCGACATTAATTTAATTTGTGCACAATAAAGTAAAGCGTAGTTTTTCCAATTATAAGAAATTGACCCAGTGCGTAATAAATTCTGTTATTTGTTCGTCGTCCAGCACGCTGGCACCCTATCTAAACAATCATCATTTCTGTTCGTGTCAGATCTTAAAAGTGCAGGTAGTGACCAAAGATTTCCCTGGGAAGGTGATCAACTTGCTGTCATCGGAAGGGTAATGAATTCACAAGAAAACTTTTAAGATTGTTGTTCATACAGCATGTTCAGTGGTCAACATCATCATTGCTCAGGGCCAGATTCATAAGAAACATCACCATCCCATTGCAAGCAATTGCAACCAATTTGTCACCCGCTAGTGCAAATGTCTGACACATTCTGACGATGTGTGAACAACAAGGGTATATTATTGATCAAAAATATTGATAACGCACATTAATTCTATCTCAAAAAAACCCTAGAATTACTTTTATGCGCATGCTATATTAATGAATATTTTCACAATGGTCATAGTAATTATATTGCTTGAAAAACAAATAAAGCCTTCAAATTATTTTTCCGTTCAATGGTCGACAGACATGGCCATTTGCCCGGGTTTTAACATTAAACCCCACTGGGTACGGGTTTTAATGGGCAAAAACGGGTTTTAACAGGTAGGTGGGTAAAATTAATTGATTAAATCCAGGAAAAATATTTGGAACAACTTCTTATGTGGAAATGATAAGCTCGATCCGGGCTATCGACTCAACATTTAAAAAATTAGAAGCAATGCACCTACTGCGTGAAAACGCAGTCACAAAAACGGGCTTTTTAATGGATTCAAATGCCCTACATATACGCGCGTTTCATTTCGCCCCAATTTAGCGTTATATTTAATTTTGCCCATTAAAACACACCTCACACGGGGTGGGTAAAAACCCATTTTAACCCGTTTTTGTCCATACCCGTTTTTACCCATTGTCCATGTCTGATGGTCGATGGAATTTATGTCCAACATTACATAGCGTAAACTTTTAAAAGCTTTCTCCAAAAATTCAGATGTCTGAAATTTGCAATTTTGCATATTTAAATTTTACGATTGATCCCACCGGTTTTAAATGAACTATCATTTTATTGAAAAATTCGTAGAAAGTATCCACAGTTAATTAAAATTCTCTAGTACAATAATTTCTGATAAAACTATGTAATTATGGAAAATTGATTCAATAATAAGTATTAACTAATTATTACACTTTTAATAGTTTTGCTACTGTAATACTATTACTTCAACATAGTTTTACACCAGATTGATACTACAGATTGAATTATATCCATCTCAAGCCATGTCACAATTACAATAACATACAAGACCTATATAAAAATTACGAAACACTAGTATGTCCTTCACAAACGTTGTTTGTACACTAGTTGTCTTCAAAATACGGTAAAATGTACAGATATAACCATAATATTTAAGTAATTGTTTATTATTTAATCGAAAGCTTACAAACATTTCCAACAATGTTTCTCTTTTGCAAGATTTTTAACATTTATTTGCTTGTCTTACGAATATATTGTTGCACGTGGGTTTAATCGCCTCTCTTTAATTTGCAACCGCTGCAGAAATTTTTACATCAATTTGCAGAGAGCAAAACTTTATTTTTATAACTTTGATATGGGATAAGGCCAAGCTAATGCATATGGCAAAAAAGTGAAAGAACATCGTGGAACATTACATATTAAACAGCAAATAGTAATAAATAAAATACTTTGAAGAAATTACAAAAAACCTTTCATAAAATTGCAGTTATACTCTTGAAATAAATTAAAAACACTCTAGGAATAGTAAACGCTGCCGCTGTTATTCTCACATTATTTTAGTTTTCGTGATTCATCCAATATGGTCCAGATTTGTCCATCTGAAAAAAGTAAAGTAATAGTTTCATGTATACTATCGCCAATTTTGAAACACATGAAACAAATACGCAGTCACCAAATTAAATTTGCATAAACTCTTCTATATCCAAAAATAAAACAATTCAGTGTTTGATAGGAAAACTTTCTCGTTTGGAATAATACTCCTACTAAGCGTTCCACTCTTTCATTATTATTTTTTTGTTTTTGAAGTCTGACGTTTTTTAATGCAATTCCTCAACAGCGAAATTTAAGCAAAACAACCAATTCGCAATTTAGAAATAGAGGAATAAAAAACTACCGTTTTTAAATTAACCTCTCGTAGAGGCACATCCGCTGTAGAATGTATTTATTTGAAAAACGTCGGAATTTTTATTATATTTTTGCAGCAAAATAAACAAATCAAAGCGCTGCAAGCTGAACCTTTGCTGGAGTACCTTCTGCGAAGGCTAAATATTGTGTTTCCTTTTATCTTGACCTACACCCACGGAAGAAAGAATTATAATACTATGGGATGGCAAAGAGTAAGAAAAAGTTGGTTTCATACGCACTTTGCCCCAAGGCAATAATTGAGCTTCGTGTGCAAACTGAGGTGCCGAATCATCATCATCATGTTTTGCATTATAAAATGGTTATTTTCGGGTGTTTCTTACATATGAAGCTTAACAATTTTTTTTCTATTCATCGTCATGCCATTTTTTAAATTTTCCTTTCTCTACACAACCGCTTATCTAAAAAACTGGGCACATTTTGATTTACGAGAGTATGCACAATTTTTCATGATTTGATTGACAAGGGAACCAATTTTGGTGTCCTCCTAATCGCATTTGCCTGACGTACTGTCGAAATATGCTTTTTTGCTGGTAACAATCTCGTCGTCAAAATACTGGAGTAATTTCACAATAGTTATCAATTTTAATTTTTGTGGGTTAAAATGCCCATTTACGAATCAACTCCAACTCCTGAATCCAGTGGCAAAGAATGAAATATTATTTATCAATAAAATATTTTTTTGGAGTCAATGGTTGTGACCGACAACTTTCAGAAGTGATGTCGATGCTCTTCCAACGTGATACATGTTTTGGTTATTAAATTAAAATTAAAAATTGTTGTGAAATATCTCCAGTATTTTAACGATGGATTTGGAACCAGAAAAAAAGCTGATTTAGAATTTAGACAGAATGTCTGGTGCATGCTGTTAAGTGGGGGCAACAAATTTGTTTCCCATGTGACTTATTTGTGATATAAATTTTTCTGTAAAATTATAAACCAATGATATCAATAAAAGCAACCAAGCTAACGTAAGTCAATATTAATATCTCCGGAAAACGGATTGAAAATTGCTAACATGCTCCCAACCTGTGTCAAAATAATTTGTAACTTACCATCAAGAATTTAAGCGCTAGCCATTTGCTAACCTCTGTGCGACTCTTCCAGGAATATCAGAAAACAAGCACCAACCGTGCTCACAAACTGTAATAAAATATTTATTACATTATCTTTAAAACTCTTTCCGCAGCAAAATTAAAAAGCGTACCCAAGACAAAAAGTCGCTTGTAATGGCAAGAATACTGCTTCCGATTGCAATCACATTATGGGTCAGATCATCCAAAACAACAATAATTGTATTTCGCACACCGTTTCCCACATTGACCATGTTGTCAGCACCGTATGTTGACTTCACCCATGCACGAAATTCTGAATTCTTGAACAAAAACAAAAAACAACAAACTCAATTTAACTTTACAGGTAACTCATTTAAATTTCAGCAATATTAGTGTTTTTTAAAAATTAAAGTAAAGACATTAACGATATATGTAAGAAGTTAATAGCTGAACTTAGAGAAGCAGTAATTTAGAACTCGGCGCTGTCAAACGCTGTTTTTATGACAGTTCCTACACTGAGTCAAGTTTCATTTTATCATAAGTAGTTTTGTGTAATAAGATTTATCCATGGAAAATTATTAAGAATGCCGAAACAAAATTGTCGTACAACAGCATCTTTTAAAATACGCCAAATTTGTTATTCTCAATGCGTTTTTTGCTACTGCTGACAATTTAAGCCTGCCACTTCGGTACAAACCTAAGAATTCTAATAAATTTACTTATTCAATTATTACGTAGCTGAACGTAGCTAAGCGAGCATTGAGATTGCCGTGTCCGTCTGCCTGTCCGATCGATAACTCTCGAAAGAGGTCACCAATTGACCTCAAATTTGGAACATAGCTTCTCGGCATACTAAGTACGATCCCCATTGTTTTTCAGAATTTTAGGTGAAATTTTTTTCAAATGTAACATATGGCTTGTGATAGCTTATTCGAAAGCCCTGAAAAAACTAAGCCAAACCGTGTATTTGAAATTTCAAAATTTTCTAACGGTTAACGGCAAGAAACTGTTAAAGATTTTTTTCAAATGGAACATATACCTTCTGATGGCTCATTAAAAAGCTCATTAAAAACTAAATAAGACTATTACAATAAAATTTTGAAACTTTATAACTGTGAACGGCAATCGGCGATTAAAACAATTTGCATGTGTACTGCTGTGCTCTGAATTATGCATCTCATGACAATTTATGGAACATGATGGACAACAGTATTAACAAGACATTATTGCATGATGGACAACAGAATCAACAAGACATTATAACATGATGAGAAAACAGCATTTAACCCTTTACTCAGCTACGTCCTTATCGCTGCTTTAACTGCACTAGTTATTTGTTTACTGATGCATGCTGGTCGGGTGACCACACGCTTTGTGTAGAGATGACGCGCTGCAGCAGGCAGGTTATAACAAACTACAACATGGTAATAGTCTAGCAGTAGTAAGTGCTGCTTGTTTGAACTTATGGCGCTTTTAAACAGTCAACGGCAAAGTTGGACCTTAAGATTTAGTGACCTGAGGCTAAAACAAAATTTTTAAGATTTTTAAACACTTCGGTATTATTTGGTGCTTGTTCCTCGCATCGGCTACGTCGCTACTGACATTGCTGGATTATTATAAGAGAACTACTTTAATTTTGATTTTTGAAGTAACCCGACAAGAATAACAATCTAATTGATGTATACGGATACTTACCAAAAGCCACGCCAGTATTGCAGCAGTATAAAAGCTCACGAGTTTCACAAATGCCATTGCCTGTACGGTTGTCCAATACGAAAATTTGAGCGCAATTATGTCTAATAAGAAATAGGCACAAAAGCTAAGAAAGTTGACATGAAGCAGAAATAGATATATCCAAAACACATTATTAAGCAATTTCGAGATTGTCTGAATTCGTCTGAATTCCGCCCAGATTCTATCGTTCATTTCATTGCGAGTCTGAGTTCCAACTGAGATCGTTTCGCTGTTAGCTATAAGGCTGGAGATTTTTCTGCATTCCCAACACGATGTTAGCGCCAACACTAACCCAACGTCTCTCATTACAAATAGCATGAGGTACCATGTGAAACTAATGGCAGTTCCAATGAAAAACATTGTTACAATCTTGGGATTCATCTGGGTAGTGTATTCTATTGCCATTTGTTCTCGGTCATTTTCTGAAAGCCAAGGATTTAGACAAAACGCAAATGCGTATGACTGTAGCTGGATAAGCTCAGTTAAGTTTGAGACGTTCAGGTCAAAAGCAAACTGAAGTGAACCCAAAACTGCAGCAACGGTAGATGAGAGCATAATCCCGAACATTATTCCAATCTGAAAAAAAGAACCGAAATTAAAACTTGCTAAGGTTTTGTTAGGCAGCTCAAATTATTCGTCACATTGAAAAAGGGACTACAAAGTAATTTCCTCTTCTACCAACGTAGAGATATTATTACGATTATTATTATGTGACACAGCACTTGCGTATCAGGTAAATAACGCCACTGTGTGATGTATAAATGGGCTTAGAGACAAAACTTAGTCATCGGTTTTTGTTTTACATGTGAGTATAAAAAGTACTCACATCGACGGCTGCTTTTTTAACTTATTAAACAAAACGAACAACTTCGAAAAAAAATCAACAAATCATACCTAACTCAAATCAAACAGCTTCAGGCATGTTAATTAAATATGAGACTTAAGCAACTAATTCCATTGCTTTGGTTAATAGAACAATAGACGTTTGGTAGTCAAATCTAGACTAAAATTACCACTAGCAACGTTTCTTTTTTATTGAATAAAATCTAAAGGAATTCTAAATATTTCAAAAGAAATAGCCTCAACAAAATTTGGAAGTAATTTTGCTTTGCCATGATTACCCGTTGTTTTGTACTCCTATTAGTTTTAACGGAAATAACATGCATTATAAATTATTATACGTACATTAATTTTTAAACAAGTTAAGCAGGTGGAAAAACTTTTGACATTGTCGTTTCTTCAAATCGATGAAGTACGGCAAAAAAATAAAAATAAAATGATTGCTTAAATTAATCTTGTACTTGTAGAACTGGTGCAAAGACTTTGGGTTGTGTTTATCCGCCCCAAGGAGCACTAAATACAATGCTGGATGCTGCTCGAAGGCCAGTAAATGCCGTCGTAGAAGAAGTGCCTGAGATTGTTGATTCACCAAATGCGCGTCTAGCAGTCCAGGAAGAACCTCCACATGAGGAGGAGTGATACATAGCCATACATTGCATAGGTCGTTCAGCTTTAAATCGACCCAAAGTAGATGATATGTCCTCCGTATATAATGATAGAGTTGAGGTCGTTCAGCTTTAAATCGACCCGGAGTAGATGGTATGTCCTCCGTATATAATGATAGAGTTGAGGTCGTTCAGCTTTAAATAGACCCGGAGTAGATGGTATGTCCTCCGTATATTACGATAGAGTTGAAGAGGTCGTCTCGTTTATTCGACCGGGTGGAAGGTGGGCTAGTCTCTCAATGACATCAGGGTGACAATAAAGGTCGTTCAGCTTTAAATCGACCCGGAGGTATTTCCTCCGTATATCATGATAGAGTTGAAGAGGTCGTCTCGTTTATTCGACAAGGTGGAAGGTGGGCTAGTCTCTCAATAACATCAGGGAGACAATAAAGGTCGTTCAGCTTTAAATCGACCCGGAGTAGATGCTATAGATGCTATGTCCTCCGTAGGAGTTTTGGTATAACCTCCGCAGAAAAAAAACATGACGTGGTCGTTTGTTCTACTCATTGAGTTGCACATCATATGTTAATACTTCCCGGTCTTACCGAAGTTTTATGATCCGCCCTCTAGCGCGCGCTTATGATTTTTTGGGAGGTTGCGCCCATGACAGCTTTTGTTCTACTCATCGAGTTGTACAACATATGTGAAAATCAGTCGGTTTTACCGAAGTTTATGATCCGCCATATTGAAACTTCCGTGCCATCTAGCGCGCGCTAGTGATCTTTTAGGGGGTTGCGCCCATGACAACTTTTGTTCTACTCATCAAGTTGTACAACATATGTGAAAATCAGCTGGTTTTACCGAGGGTCACGCGTAATAAGGACCTGTGCCATATTATGACAACGTGAAGAAGAGATAAAATGTATGAACATCTTTGTACAAGTAAAACGCAGTGCTTAGTGTTACCGTCATTTGTTAAGTTCCGACGAAAAGTAAGTTAAAGTTTAGAAATTGAACTAGCGCTCTAATGTCTTTTTACCAGTACCTAATTTGTAATACAAGAAAGTAGCATCAATAATCTTCATTCGTGTTTGTTGGCAAAGCCATCAAGCTAATTTATCAGTCGTCTCTAAATCGCTCGACAAGCTTTACGATTACGACAACTGTGGCAATGAATCTTTAAAATAAAAACAAATGTACTTACTTTCAAGGGGTCGGATTCTGACAATTGACTTTCCACCAAAGCTTTGATTGCCCTTGTCAAGTCATTTGCTTTCCACACAACGGAAAATCCAAAAGCAAACGGAAGAACACCATTAATAGTCCAACGGGTCAGTGTAACGAAATAATGAATTTTCTTTTTTTCATGGTCATTGATTCAGGGCGTTTTGAATTAGGTTGCTTGAGCTGTACGCCAATCCCATAAGTAAGACAAGCATGTACATTACCTATAAGTTAAAAATACAATATATTACAAAGGCTCCCGTAAAAATTTTAGTGACTTCAGATTTACAAATACAGCAGTCTGGTTAACTGCTTCGGTTGATTTGTTCAAAATAATAAGTGATTTTAATTTAGGTCGGTTTATATCATGATGGGGCTTCAGTCAGGATGCATTGCACTCTTCTAATAATATTTTGATAGTAATATTTCCAAAATGCGGGTATTTTCAGGATTTGAAGCTCAGTACTGTATTGTATTGTACAATACTGTATTACTGTAACACAAAGCAAAGAAGCACTGAGGTAGAATCTGTCAAATAAATATGGTTATTCAACGTATTTTCCGTATGCGAAAAAAAGTGCGTATGCCAATTTGAGGCACCTAAAGCGCTGGAAACAATGCAATGAAAAAAATTTAGAATGCGAAATAACTCCGCCAGATGCCGTTTAAGGTGAAATGGTTTTAAAGCTCTAACTTTGCTCGGACATGTCTGATTACCTTAATGTTTTCACCAGAAAGTAGCCTAGGGGATTCTCTAGACACTTTTTTGTCAGTTTTTGAAAATCTTTAAATTTAACGATTTTATAACGAGGTCAAATATTCCATTAACTAAATTTTCTTGATTTTTTCAATATTTTTTCTAAAAGGATCATGCTGGCTGGTGATAAGACAATTTTCATTACGTAGTTGCTCAAAATTATTGATATTATGTCGCATAGGGTGGTATTTCATGCCGTATTACTATCATATGTGCTCATGATTGTAGTAGAATAAAAACTTTATTCAAGTATTTCATGCCCACTTTTGACTCATCTAACAATCCATTGTCTAACAATCAAACATTTTCAAGTCATCCAACTACTCGCATGTACTGCCCGGATTAGATTTTTACGCTGCTTACGAGTGAGTTGTTAATGACTGCTGATATTTCACAATTATTCATATTTTTAATTTGTTTTCGGGAAAAACTCTACCTACAACGAATTGCTAACAGCACATACCAACACCATGTTACAAAATCGGCGAAGGTGACTATTTATTTCTACGACAAGAAAAATAAGAAAAAATAAGAAGTCGTGCCTTTGTTTCCAAAGTGGTGTTGAAAATACAAATAATTGCGTATTTTGTGAAAAAATTAAATTAAAAAAGTCTGTGACACATAAAATTAATTTTAAGGAGTAAATAGGCAAAGAATATCATAACTATAAATGGCTAACAAAATTCTTACAGAAAAGATAGTAAAGAATGGAGATAATTTAATTTTATATTGATCTCGTTATAAAATCGATAAAATTACAGATTTTGAAAAACTGAGAAAAAAGTGTCTAGAGAATTCTTTAGAATATGTTTTGGTGAAAACATTAAGGAACTCGGACGTGTCCATGCAAAGTTAGAGCTTGAAAACACCATTCCACTTTCAACGGCATCTGGCGGCGTTATTTCGCATTCTAAATTTTTTAATTGCATTACTTCCAGCGGTTTAGGTGCCTCAATTTGGCATACACACTTTTTTCGCAAACGAAATATACGTTGAGTAACCGTATTTATTTAACAGATTATACCTCAGTGCTTCTTTGCTTTGTGCTACAGTGATCTGAGCTTCACATTCTGAAAATACCCGCATTTTGGAAATATTACTATCAAAATATTAAATGGTTCCAAACAAATTTATCGAATCGGAATTTATGTATACTTACACTTATTCGGTATGAATTCATTTTATCTATACGACGGACATGTAAAATGTTCAGCAAATTAGAGTTCCAGTTCGACAGCCTTATTCCTTCATCTTTTATGATCAGGTAGTATTCGTATTTTTTAAGCCTGTACTTTTTCGCATAAAATTTATCTGGAATTGTATACTAAATCTTGTTGGTGGTTCTACGTACAGAACGTGAAGTTAAACAGCTCAATCAAGATGAATAAACAGACAATCAGGCTACACACGTTATAGAGAAACCTCCTGTCGAACAAAATTTTAGTTCGTTCAAACGTAATTACTGATTCACACCGGCGAAGTAGGAAAAAAGGTTAGAGTTAGAGTTTGAAGAAGTTGGAGAAGCAGATCCGAGCACTCGTGCAAAACGACCAAAGAAATTGTAATTATTTGTTGATATTTTCTTGTCACAATAAAAAAGAATTACTTGTTAAAATTTGATTAAGGCTCTGAGACGGTAACAGGAGGGACGCGGGCCAAACGCGGATCTTTTTAAGCAAGGCTTCACCCAAGATATAATCTAAACAGAAAATGTAGATTAAGGCCTTGGCTATCTATTGGTGCTGACCTTAGCTTGGGAGACGTCTCGCCCAAGGAGTTATCGCCACATGAAGATAACCCATTTTTATAGCAACGTGCCGAAAAAACAGAAGAATGTAATGCGAATCCGAATCTGATGATGATGGTTTGCTGGATGAAGATTAGGGTAGTGGTGCTACGTTAAGGAAACCTTATTGCCACTTTTTCTTTACATGCGGTTACAGATTTGTTGTATACCATCTAAATAGTTCTTAAAAGTTAATTAATTTTTATGATTATTTTTTCACACATTTCTGTCATAATGTTGGCTAACATCCTTGGTTCCATCAATACAGCACATCTTGGCAGCTAAAAATCTTGCTTCCACCTGTTCAGGACATTTTGGCGCTTAGTTCCATCAGTTTGAAACAGACTGAGAGCTGAAATCTTAGGTTCAACTAGTTCAGCACATGACGAGAACTTCTGGTTTCAAGGATTCAGCACAGCTCCTTAGTTGCTGTAATCTTAGAACCTTCTGTATGAGTGCTTCCCGGATGCTACTTTTTAGGTTCCACCAGTTAAGGGCACTCGGATGTTGCAATCCTTTATTCCACCCGATCAGCAGCTCCCGGCAACGAGCATCCTTGAATCTATTATTTGAGCACATCTCGGATACTGCAATCCTCTATTCCACCCGATCAGCACCTTTCGACGGAAAAAATCCTTGGTTTCAGTCCATCTCGGATGCTGCATTTCTTAGTTCCACGAGTTCAGCGCATCCGGATGCTCCAATCCTATATTTCACCCGATGTGCATCTTCCGGCGGCCAGCATCTTGAATCTACTATTTTAGTGCATCTCGGATGCTGTATTTCTTAATTATACAAGTTCAGCACATTTCAGATGCTGCAATCCTTTATTCCACCCAATCAGCAGGTCGCGGCGGCAAAAATCCTTCGTTCCAGAAGTTCAGCACATTTAGGATGCTGAAATCCTTGATTCCAAGCAATCCGCGCATCTTACATGCTCTAGCCTTAGTATCCACCTGTTCAGCACATCTATGATGCTGCAATCTTTGATTCCACCAGATCAGCACCTTCCGACGGCAAGACTCTTTGGTTCCACCAGTTCAGTGCATCTCGGAAGCTGCATTTTATAGTTTCACGACTTCAGCGCATCTCGGATGCTGCAATACTTTATTGTACCCCATCAGCAGCTCCCGGCAGCCAGCATCCTTGAATCTACTATTTCATTGCATCCCCGATGCTTTATTTCTTAATTCTACTAGTTCATTTCGGATGCTGCAATCCTTTATTCCATCCGACAGCACCTTCCGTCGGCTAGAGTTAAAAGATTCCACCAGTTCCCCGCTTCTAAAATCCTGGAATCAACGTGTTTAGTGCTTCTCGGATGCAGCCATCCGTGGTTCACCCAGTTGAGAGCTCCTCCGATGTCGTTATCCTTAGTTTTACCAGTACAGCGCATCTCCGATGCTGGAATCTTTGGTTCCAGCAGTTCAGCACATTTTGGATGCTGAAACTGTCCTTCTTGCAGTATAGTGCTTCTCGGAAGCTGGAATCCTTCTTTCCTGTAGTTCAGCGTTTCTGGGATGCTGGAATCCTTGGTTTTTGGTAAAAGATGTTCATAGTTAGAGTTATGCTTTAATTGGTAATACTTTGAATTGGGATTAGCTTATTATTAAGATATTTAAAATGCCATTATGGTAAGAATTGGTTTTATTGTTTACATTGGAATAAAAATGAGACTATTTGAAACGTTTACTTAACACTTAAAGTTTGCAGTATAATACATTAAGGTTATTCTACGTGCATTAAATGTTTTGTCCATAACTCTTGATTAGATAGGAATTTTGAAAATATTTTTGGCACATTTTGAAGAGCTCCTTCTTACAAATTGTTTAACACCAAAATGACTAGAATTACTATAAAATAGGCGCTGAAATCGAGGTCGGAAGCGGACATGGGAAGGAATTTTCCACAAACTTTTCCAGCGTTACCCCGGGTGTGATTATCTTGATTTTGGTGTGAAAAGATTCGCAAAGGCCAGACTTAAAAAACTTACAATTTACATTTTTAAAGTCG
>JAHZMX010003911.1:0-13095 GCA_027743895.1 Seira musarum
CCAGCATTTTTCCCATGGGCAAACATGTTTGCAGTTCAAGGCTCCAGACGCAACCGCTCCCGCAAATTCTCCAGGAGTCATGCCTCACGTAGTTGGGTTTAACGTGCAAAAACTCTCATTTTTAAAAAAGGACAATATTTTACAACAAAGATTAAAATCTGGAAGTACAAGGCCTTGCTCATGTCATTGCCTTTCTTAAAAATATAGATTTCTCAATTGAAATGCGATCAGCATTTTGTATTCACAGATGAAACGATTAATGGTTTTGGTACTGCCAGTGGAGTAAGTTTTCGTGATTGATAAGATCTCCATTGAATGCCCCGCTCCAGTGCCAGTACTTATCATAAGCTTTAATATTGTATGCCTCGTTTGGATGGACGCGAGCACCCTGAGACGCTTGGTCCATGGACATATTCTCACAATGGAGACTTTTAATAAAAGACCTGCTAGAGTGATTGGTGTTTCTGGAAGGAGAGTTCAAATTGGTCATCATTTCTTTGTGCGAGTCATTTCATCATGCTCGGCTCATCAAAATCTAAATTGTATTTTCTTTATATTAATTTGCCTTTTTAATTCCCCTTCATGTTGCAAAACCCTTTCGAGAAATTCCCAATTGTATGTACAATTGTTGTATGTCAACACTATTGCAATTGTATTTTTTAATAAAGAAAGTATTTATCATCTTTGCACTTGACATAATTACTGTATGCCTATTTTGCTCAATGTTCCAACTCTTTAAAGAACCCAAGCTGGTAATCATATTTTTGCATGCATTTATATATTTGTCATGAGGATAAAAGGAAGAGTATTTCTTGAGATGTGATTTGCGTATTGTCATTCATATTCGCATAAAAACGCGTGTATCTGTAGAACATGTTGACTAGCCTATTTTAAATTGGTTCTCTTAATTCAAAATGCTCAATTACCAACTGAGATATTGTAGTTGCAAAAAAAGTCGATACGACTTGATTAGGCATTTGTTTTTATTAAATGTCTATTCATTAATTAAGAAAACGAATAATGCAAGCAAAAGATTATGTCGTTCTTATGCACACGCACCCATACACACACACACACATACGCACACAAATACTAGCACACGCAGTTTGTCACTGCCCACGCAAAGCATACTTACGTTATTGCTTACTGCCGTGCAGTCTAGCTTCAATAGGCATTACGTTTTGAAGTTTGAAGAAATTAGGGTTAACTTACGTTTTACTTATTTCACTTTAATGGTTAATGTATTTACAGCTGTATTTAGTAGAATTCCTTCAGTTTGATTTTGGATGGCAGAGAGACCAGTCTCTATTTTGTGTGCCTGAAGCTACTTTATTTTTAGTAGTCTTGTTCAAGTAGTTTCTTTAAAATACTTGATCCCGTGTGTTGTAATTACTTTGAGATTCGCCAATTATTTACTCTCCATTGTGCTACCATCACACTGAATTCGAGGTTTTATCCAAGTCATTGTGGGATTGTGTGCAGTTTTGTAAAAACGCCTTAAGGCAAGCATTAAAAAACCTTTCTTTTTTTGCAATATTTAGGGCTTTACGTTGACATTTTTCATCTTATTTGAGCAGATAAGCAAATTTCACTACTCTCTAATTTTCTAGAACTTCAAGTTGGTCCCGTTCTGCTGAGAAATGGCCGGACTGATTGCAAAAGAACACTTGGCAAGTTGCTCAGTTTTATTTGCATTAAAAAATCCTAGTTTCCAAGTCTCATGTGTGTGAAAGCAGGTATTTTTTAAAGGTCAGCTCTTACATAAATGGGAAACTATTCTTTTTATATTTCAGGAAGTCATGAGTACAGTTGGAGCAACTTATAAAGTGGATGGAGTGAAGCCTGCGCTTTCTGGAGACATTGGGTTTTCTGCAGTGCATCACCGATTACTCATCAATGACTGCTCTAATGGAATCGTGATCCAATTTCGGGTGATGTTTCAAGTTGCCTGCTTAGACTGTCCTGCCCATGCCACCCAGCCATGTTTTCATCGCCTCCATCGGCGCACTTTAAGCGTAAGTCTCCAGGAAGAGAACAATCTGTTCAGCAATGTTCGACTGATTTTATGGGACGTTAGGAGCAAAGTTCCCGTGTACCCGCTGCCAAACACGGTCGTGTCTCCACAAGAAGAGAGTCCACGTACGAATGAATTTTTTTATCCCTATTTTTGAATCACTCTACATTATCAACTTTCTAGACATGTTTAGTTTTGGTCAGATATAACTACACACACAAAGAATCCTTCTCATTTTTGTTTCTCTTCTTGTTTAAATGATACATGAAATTACTTTGAAAGAATTATAGCATTAAAGTAAAACGCTTGAATTTAATTTACTCCTGATTTAATTCTGTGCCTATTCAAAAGTCAATTTAAAACAACATGAAAATGAGTCATATTTCCTAAATCAGTCAAATTGATAGCATATCAAGCCACTTTTAGTACATTTACAAATGTTTAACACTTTCAGTTTGGTTCTCTGTCATGGAACCATTAGAAAGAGGCTGGAGAGCCAGGGAAATGACTGTTCCCGTAGCAACCTCCAATGAGAATTTGGTGTATGATGCCGACGGATCCCTCAACGTGAGCATCACTGTAAAAATGACCAAACGGTTGGATCCATTCCTGTCCCGCATGGAAGCAATCAATGCTCAGAACACCCTGGCAATGACGAACACAACAGCGAAGCGGTTCATCGACCATCTCTTGTCCACTGTCAAGGACTTGACCTTTGTGACATCGTCTGGCGAGGAAATTGAGACCTACGCCAACATGTTCATTTGTAAGTCTAATCAAGCATTTTACTGACACTACATGTTAATTTAAAGTTGTCAAAGATTGTGTATTTCTACAAAAGTTATAAATATTGCTGTGTTTATATCTATACAGTCCACACCAACTTTTTCCGGTTTGCTCTTGATGCTCCTTTCGTGGACATGATGAATTCAAGAATTATAGTAAGTTGATTAATTCAAAGATAAAAAAGCCCACAGACTTCATTTTTTTCATTTTGTACAGGATAAAGTACACTAGAATTATAGTAAAGTGTAATCATTTGTTTCTTTCTGTGTTCCTGTTTCTTAGATCAATATGTCATCAGCAACATTGCGGTTCTTTATGGATTGGATGGCGTATGGCATAGTGGGTCCACTGAATTATTTTGAAAATGAAGGAGACATTTTTGATGAATCAAAGGCAAACGTATTTGACGTAGTCAGCTTTGCACACATGTGGGAAATTCCGAGACTCCTGAATACGGTAGATTCGCTGATGGTCATGCACGTAAGTGAGTTCAATGGGTGGTCGTTCCGGGGGTGGGCCCAACTTTACAACTTGGAAAGGACACTGTTGTATGCGGAAACCTTCATCGAGTCCCAGCAACACCTAATGCCTGCAGCCGCTGCAGATGATAAATTATTTCAGAATGAGTATGACTTTTAAGGCAGTGTTTCCCGATCCCTCCCATGTACTTTTACTTTATTTTTCTGGAAGCTGGTGCTCATGAAGTAACGACAGTTTACACACGATATTTCTAAAATGAATTAAAGTTAAATGACAAGATTGAAATCATAAAGGTTGATTCCCTAGAAAGAACCCTATTCCAGATTGTTTTTATTGCATCTTTTGAGTATACCCAATGAGAATGGAAATAGGATTAGTTTTTTGAGCACCCATCTTCACAATTCTTTCCTAAATGTGTATTATGTTCCTCTGAATGAATTTGTTAATCATATTTTAAGCCATGGCAACAGTCATGGTCTTATGTGCTTATTTGTGTTTGTCTCCTACTTTAGGTAATTATGAGGATGATAAGGTGAAATAATGTGTGTATTCTTGGATGATAGAAAAAAGTAAAGACACATTCTTTTTAACCAGTTTTGTAATGAGAATATGAAATAAAGGAAAAGATTTTTGAAACCACTTTTATTTTTCTGATAGAAATTGCTTCTGATACAAAACATTGAATCATTCGGTGGCCCATTTGAACGAAAGAGTCGCAGAGACAAATTCCGAGGTCAATTATTTTGTTCGTTTGCCACAGGATCAAAAGTGGTCTGTTTAAAATACTTTTCTTATTACTTACTTTTGCACAAAAAAGTTGGAATTTATTAATTTAGAGTGTCTCAATTGTTGAGTCTCCGTTTTAAAAAGGATTGAGCTTCTAGTCATGAATTAAATTGAAAAGAGAAAGTCGAAAATATAATGGAGTATTTTGACTTCGTTTATTGTGGTCGTGGAATTCTTGGTTTTCAGTATGCATTTTAAAACCACGTTCATCGTTTCATATATTTACTCTATTTTACAAGGTTTTTATCAATTTAATTTTGGAGAATCAGGATTTCCTAGGAAGTCTTCATGCAATGTTTGGGAAATGTACCAAAACCATGATTTGGAGACAGTGCATGATTTAAATTAAAAAGATGATTTAGACTGGGGTACTAAATGATTAATATTACATTGAATCACAAACATTAGAAAGATCATTTTTTCATTGAATTTGACATTTGAAGTTTTAGTTTTTGAGTAGCACAAAACCCAATTATTTGATGGAATATTTACAAGAAAATTCAATCTTGAGGTTGCACAAATACTTGGAGCATAATATTATAGCGTTGTCGCTCATCCACATCAATTATTTTTGTTAAATGTACTTTTATTATTAAATGTGGGAGTGGTCGTGAAAAACCAGAGATGGACATACGGAAAAATCATGGCAAAATACATTTGAAATGAGCGAGTTCGTTAATATAGCGAAAATCGTTGAAATTATAACGACGGGATGTTTGTTCCAGCTTGTTGTTTTTTTAAATAACGGATTCTCTATTTTCGGTGCTCCGCGGTTGTAATGTATTTTACAGGAGCACACCAAGTTTTATTACGGAAGTTCATTATAACGTAAAGCTCATTATGCCATAGACAAAAGCCTGTGCAATATGACTTTTGCCATTAAATTGCTATTTGCAAACGTGGTATTCTTTCTTTGCTTTTAAAGTTTGCGTCAAACTCTACTAAACAAAGAGAGAAAGCTCTGAGGAATGTAGCATTAACTGTTTAGCTCATCACGGTTTTATGCTGACGCTTTCATAGGCCAAAGTTAACCAATCTATAATGGATTTGCAGCAGTATCGGGCAAATTATGTCGCCCTAGAGCTTCCGTTATTTCAAGCTTTAGCTGCACCTTCAACTCCATGGACTTAATTACAGAGACTTGATTCCGATTTTGGAATTAGCAATAGAGACTTTTTACGAAAGGTAATTAAAGTATTAAAAAGTACAAATCATCAGTAAATATTTGGAATCTTGAAATTGTACCATCAAAAAGATTGAGGAATTCGAATTCCAAGTTCGTTTTCAATACCCTTAAAATTATGGACTAAAATGAATTGATTATAAACATGTACAATTCCGAGCTGCATTTGAAATTAATGTTTGTTTTCCTGTGTGCGTGTGTGTGTTTTCGTTTTATAACGATTGGAAGTCTGGTAGTAACAGAAGTAGTCTGGTATCAAAACATAATTGAAACGGTAAGCCAGTCAGGAATTTACGAATTGGACTTCAGTCAGACGAGTGGAAATGCGTTTTTGAACATCAAAATTAGAATTTGATTTGAGAGGAAGAATTTGTTTTAAACTTTGGAAAAAAAAAGATTTTTAAACAGGATATCGATTGGATGCATTGGGAAGCTAGATCTTTCTCAAAAAACTTGGAATCATGTAATGATATGAAAAAGAGGTTAGAACAGAACAAGCGCGTAAAACTACTGCTTCTGTAAGTTAACGCTAGCTTTTAAATTCTACGATACACACCAAAACGTTGAGTGTAAAAATGTTTTGCTGACACACCAAAAGTCGACGCCATCGTATTGTTGACGCTGCGCAAGAATCTCCTTGGCGACTGGCAAATTTGTGTAGGGGAACTAGGTACAACATAGTTTTTAAGCTCAACGTCACTGACGATTTAAAACGCTGTTCTAACCGTAGCTTTTTATTTACGCCAGAAAAGAACCGATTCGGTGTGTCTCCAAAACCGTCGTCTCTAGCGCAAAGTGCAAAAATTACGCTTTCCGCAGCGGACAGCATACACAATTTTCCAGTTTGATCCAACCTTAAGACAGCTCGATTACCAATATCTTCCATGAAGTGTTGACTTGAATAGAATAGATTCGTTGTGCATAAGTACATTTCCTAAACCAACAAGCAGTATTAGCTTACTTCCACGTAACATATATATATTCATTTTGAATATATATATGAATTTCATATTCATATGAATTTCACACACAAAATTGTATTGGATACTTTAGAAAATGTATTTATATTTGTCCGCTTCCAAAGAAAAACCGTCAGGTAGCAGAATGCATTTGCATGGCTTTAGTTTTATAGTGAATTGGATATGATAGAAAAAGTAAAACTTTTGTCTCGTTTTGGAAAGGTTAAGCAGTTTCTACAATTTATTTGCCAATTTATTTAAAATTGCTACCTTTTTACTATTAATTTATACATTCACGGAGGATATTTACACGGGTTTTCCCGATTTTACATAACTTGATATCTCGAAGCAAGTTTTCATTTTGTGTTTGAGCTTTGTATATGTTATTCCCCAGAATTTTTTGTAAGGAGCCCTCACTCAATTTAAATATCTAAATTGGGCAGGAGAAATCATGCAGGAGGCAGGAGAATGTGACGATACCATGTCAGTGGTTTCCAAAGCATTATGACTCCAGGGCGCGTCATAAATGACTCTCACTCGTATTGTGTGAAGTGAAGAAATAATAAGCCAATTCTTTTATTTTTAACTCAAATGGACCTTGGGAAATAATAAAAAAATATTAAAAACGTCACAGAATCTCAAGCAGGCATCGAATTTTAAAAATTGCCCAACCTTTTTTCATTGCAATAAAGGGCGATAAAAATTTTGAGCGTAGTATTCGAATTTAGACTGCAATATTTTGAAACGTGACAGTTGGCTGATATTATTATTAAATACCCAGAAGTATGTCCAATCTCTTTCGTCATGTGCAAAATTTGTACTCTTAAAGATCAGTGAGGAGTGTTACATCATTTTCCTAAGTGACACATTGCTTATAATTGAAGGGCGTGCTTATCATGATTACTTTTCTAAATTTCCAAAGTTGATTTGATGAGAAGTTCATAAATGACGAGAGTCTAGATTTAAATAATAATAATGAAAGAAAACCCGACAAATCCATTTCAATTATTGTTTCCTTTCGAATTCCACGGTGTGCAGTTTAATCACTATCATTGATCACTCTTTCAAACTGAGATCTGCTGCATGCATAAAGGGGTCGTTACTAAAGGAATCATGGTTGGATTGAGTGTTTTATTGGAAATACAGAGTAAGTGGATTCTTTGTTCTTGGTTTTGCAAGCATTCATTAGACTCACTTGAATGCTAAATGGGAACCATCATTTATATCAACATCAATTACATCCTTCTCTTCTATCGTACCTAGCAGTAAGAATTAATTAATATTACGGACCTTTATTGCGTTCCAAAGATTTTTACCCTATTTTTTTTAAATTTTCTTTGTTTGTCGTTTTTTTTCTTCGGCGGTAGATGACTACATCGATAGTAGAAGCTCAGGTAGAATCAGGATTCATTTAAATATCAATCCAAATCTGCAAAGAAAATGGACATGGACAATGTCAAGTACTTTGCTCGAGCATTTTATTTCCAAATGTATTTGGGTGCAGTTAAAATTCGTTCCCTATCAATTCCATACCCATCATGTAATTTTATGCCATCTAAAGGTGTGTGCTATGGGCTTTAAGTTTTTCTCCTGCGCCCTCCACAGATTTGGAAGGTATCTGTTTTATGGTACTGATTTGCTCTTCTTAGAATATTCATGTCAAAAACTTGGTTTGGACATTCAGTTAAGACATTCAAGTTCCACTTTTCTGGGTTTTCTTAGGACTCCTGATTATTATTTTTCTTATGCCCATTTCTTCGTATGGTTTGCTCTTTTACAATATAACGGACGGTTGTCTTTATTTGATCAGAATGCTATTAATTTTCGTTGTATTAAATAATTTTTGTCTGAAAATTTCTTTCGCTTTGCGCCAGCTTGTGAAACGTGCTTTTATCTTAGGGCTGATGTACCCATTTATACTCTGAGCCACAAAAAATTATACATTTCATCCTGGTTTGAAACGCCAAATGGTTAGAGAAAAATGAGCATGGTATTTTCTTCTGTATAAGAAAATTTGACTCGATAAAAACTTACCAGGTTTACCTAGAGACTGATCTTGTTCATTTTCTTCACAATTAAATATTATGGAGGTTAAATGTTCTGAGCATAAGGATAATTTGTAGCACATATTTCAAAGATGGTTACATTTTATTGTTTACTTGGATAACACGGATAATTGTAGATGCAGTCCATTCATTTTCGGTTTCGTGTTAAGTTTTGCATATTTTAATCTTCTCCATGAAATGAACATTTTGAGATGTATTTTTAGCTCACATATAAGCATAAAACTAGATTTTGATGCTGGATATCTTTAAAAATTGGAAATGGGATAATTTGATAGAGAGTGTGTTTTCACGTCAATGCAGAAAAAACGAGAAAATGTTTTTTTTTTCATTTTTTTAGAGTAATCAGGCGTGCCCAAGACATCAACGTAAATGTGACGCGGTTCAGTGTGCGTACTGACTACATCCTTTCATTAAATTTGTAAAGCAGTGAAAAAAAGGAAAACACTTTTAAATAGTTTCCAAGGTGATTTGCCTTGACTACATCGAAGTAGCTTTACGTTTAGAGTTTATCTAAAATAAACATTTTTAAAAAATTTTCTTCTGGTAAGATTTATAACGGCAACTTGAGCCATAGTAATTACGAATCAGCTGAGTCGATTGAAATAAGTAGTTTCCTTTCCTTTTTTTATGATTGAGTGTAGGAATACCTTATTGTAGCAAACTCTACTGACTTGTTTTTTTAGTTGACGTTAGAAATCATAAATTAAAGGAAACCGTTTATCGTAGCTAACCAGGTTTAAACAAAAAAGTGCACAAAAACAAAAACAAACTTCAATTCTTTGGAAGGTTATCGACCACATTCTAGTATAATTGAGTTTGTCAGTTCCTCATTTGTTTTTGCTTTGAAGTGAAATACAACATTTTTAAAAGTACTTAACTTTTTTAACAAGAAATATAACTGGTTTGAGTTATTGATTCAGAGCCACTTAATTCGCAGGTATGGTTTTTGATTAAAATTACAATAATCTATAATTCATGTTATTTTGTGCAGCTTCCATAGCAGATTTTAAATCCATTTGTTTAAAAAATAAAAGTTTGTGCAATATTCGTTATTCGTTTTAGAAATGGTAAAGGCAAAGGAGTGCTCCATTTGTTTCGAGAAAATGGTTGGAACTGGATCCAGTCCTGGATGTGCCCACGTGTTCCATAAAGATTGCCTCCAAGGATGGGTGCAATCAGCCGGTTACGTCGCCGGTCTTGATGGAATCCCTGTGCGTTTCCAAAACAATGGAAAATGTCCAGTTTGCCGCAAGAATATCATCGAACCCTTTGAGCAAGTCATTCTTAGCAGCGATGATGAGGACAGTGTAAGTGAGCCGGCTAATAGTGAGCAGAATGGCAATCAAGCTGGGAATATAGGAAATGACCGGGATGTGGAGCAGAATGCAGAGGAAGAAAATGAAAACAATGAAAGGAGTGATCTAAATGCAGGCGAGGAAGCGGATCCCATCAATGCTGAAAATAATGGGGAAGAAATGAACAATGAGGAAGAAGGAAACCAAGGTTTGGTGGTGGGTAACGATGGACTGCCAGCAATTCACGATGGAGTTCCAGGAAATGCTGCCGCAGAGAATCCACAAATTGTCTTTGGGCAATGGAGACCAGCGCAAAACGCTTATGTTTGCCCAGTATGCGGAAGGACGTTTCCATCCACTGGCGCTCGAGCACAGCACGTACCCTACCCACGACCAAACTATATACTCGTGTGTACAGTGTGGCCGTGAGTTTCGATTTAGGACTAGTTTAAACAGACATTATCGCCGTAATCCAAATCATGCCGTTGATCAGGTTCAAAATTAGTCCGTTTAAGTATTGTGGCGCAAATACTACTGTATTATTTTTAGCATTTTCTGATGAGAAAAAAACCGTGCTCAAAATATTTTATTTCTGTCTAACTTTAATTTGTATTAATGATTGGGTTTGTTTATTCAGATATATTGATCCGATTTATTCTAGTTCGTTAGAAATAAACTGAGTAAGTATAGTATGCATATATCAATTAAAAACCCATGATAAAGATAAGTAAGGGTGAAAATGAGTTTTTTTAAATTCAATATACATTGCCCACAATATACAAATCACGATTAATTTTACTGTCGCCATTTTGCATACATTTTTTAAGCTCAAAAATTCATAAATCTTTCAAATTGTATAAGTGCGATTCAGGATTGCGATAGCAAATAGCCTGGATTGCACCACAGGTTATGGTTCAATATGCATTGCATTCCTGCATTACAAAAAATTCATGACACAGCCAAAGAAAATTGACTGTTCTCCTGAACACGACAACAGAATCCAGCGCAAAGCTGTTTTAGTAAAATCCGGCATTGAAACCGTTTAGGAAATGTATTTGTCACTTTTTGGACTCGCATTCACATGCCGGCGACAACTGCCGGCGGCCAAAACTGCTGGCATAATTATCTGCCCGTATAATTATCTGCCGGCATTCAAAACTTCCGGTATCAGAACTGCCTGCATAATAAGTGCCGGTGAAAAATTCCCGGCGAGTTTTACTTTTTATTTTGTTCTCTTTACTACAGTGTCGAACGTAAAAGATGCATTTGTTCTTCTATGTACGAATTTACAATTTTTAAGACCACTAGAAGCTTCCTTCAGAATTATCTCTGTTCGTTACAATTATGCTCATTTAGGAGTACAGCGTACTCAAGCAGCATGAGTCATGCTATGATAATCGAATTTAATTGGGTGCACATATAAATCAGTCGTAAGGATTTGTCACATTGTTGATTAGGAACAAATTGTGTTCCAATAATATTCTCTTACGGTTATTACGTTTATAAATTGCCTAGTTTGCAGAATACAATTACTAATACGCCGAGAACTACGGGCACTTCAGTTCTGTTTCCTGGCTGTTAGCCGGCAGTTTTTTTTTGTCGGCTGTTGTGGATGCTGGCAGTTTAGGTTGCTTTCAGTTTCGTTTGCCGGCCGTTGTGGATGCCGGCACGTGTTGCACCGGCAGTTCAGTTTCCAAAATTAACCTGCCTTCTCACTTGTTCTGGGTCCAGCAAAGAAAAACGTGACCGCACAAATTTCAAACACACGTTTACTGAGAGCCTGATCAGGATCCTGTTAACTTTAGATTAGAATGTTTTAAAGAGTGCCACCAGTTAACTAAAAGATAATTGTGTCTATCTAAATTCGGCCTTCGCCAATTAAATGCATCCCGGAACAGGGCTTTAAAGTCACTATATGAATTGTATTATGCCATGATTTTGTCAAAGTGGCAAAAATGTTTCATTTTTACTTAAAAGTCTTGAATTTCAGTCAATAAATGCTATGATTGTTGTGGTGGGGCACATTTTAAAATCCTTGGACTATGCGTTTTCTATAGGAGTACGCTGAACAGTTGAAACAGTCAACTTCAAGGTAAAAAAGTGGATGGTTTCCTATTTCCCCATTACCTAAAACTAGCCCAAGAAATCACCGTGCTTTTAATGCCAGGATTATCCTACATGATCAGTCTTGTATGGCAAGGTTTGCTCTATTTTTTACAGTACCTTAGATAAGTTAAAAAAAAATCTGCTAAAAAATGGGACAAAGTTTATTTCTCGAGAGAACCCGCGTGCTCCAGTAGGATGTAAAATTTCCAAAGCCAGGTTTAGCATAAGGGCACATTTGATGCCTTCCAAGACCAAAATGACCTTTTGTATTCCGTGCTTTTCATGCTAAATGACGATAGATTTGAATACCTTGTCTCCGTTCTCAGAAATTGACGATTTTATGTGTGCGATTTTAGTCTTTTGTTGTAAACGAATTTAAAGCCTTTTGATCATTTTTGTTTGGACAAATACATATAGTGTACAGGTTAAACCGCACACTTACTTTTCCCATTCATTGTATCTTGATCTGATTAAATTGAGGCGTATTTCATCAGAAAAAGAGCTTGATAATAGTACAGGCTAGTTTGTTTCAAATTGTTGTTTGTTGAAGGAGCGATTTACATGTAATCCAGTGAAACTTTAAACAGAATCCTGCTCACTTTCGATTTGATTTTTTCTAAGAAAAGCACCTTCCAACTAAATAAGCAGTGTCCCTATGCAAAATTGCGTCAATCTAACGCATCTCAGTTTACTCTTCTTACGAGTGCAGGACCTCATGAGTCTAGAATTGTCAAATTTTTTCTTTCATGCAAATAGCCCGTCGCAAAAAAGTACTTTTGCACAAAATTTCGGATGCACCTGTCTGATTTGCTGATTTTATTGCAAGCACATTGTCTTCGAAACAAATCTACCATTTTCTTCTTGGTAAATCAGATGAAGAATGTCAGTGCACCACAGGTTTAACGTTCTAACTTTCCCTGTACACATGAAAGTTTTAAAAAAATAATTTTGAACTGTGCAGCAGGCGCATTCCTTTAAAAAATGCGACTTTTATTTGACTATCATTTTTGAAATTGATGTCATTTTAGAAATTAAAGTCTTATAAAATCATAGTGAGTAGCCTCTTAGGTAGGATGTACATTGCATAATATCTCATTCTTAACAACTAACCACTGACAAGTAAGACTTGTGAGTAAAAATCTTGTGTAGCAAGTTTTATTTTCTAGATTTTTATCTGCTTGGGGAAAGTGAGGAAGTTGGTTAGCGACCTGTTGCGCATTGAATTTCTCCATGTAATTTCCATACACAAAATGTCAAAGGACCATAGACGCTTGGTATTCATTTCTAGGCCAAAAGCACGCTAAAAGCATGGCAACCACATTGCAACAACAGGAAACTTGTAAACTACTGCTATTTCTACCCTTACTGATCACCAAATATCTTAAGTGGCCAACCTAGACTATTTTTGAAACCTTCACCA
>JAHZMX010003912.1:0-27100 GCA_027743895.1 Seira musarum
ATTTTGCAAAGGCTGTATCTCTTTGATCCGTGAATGGTCTGAAAAACTGATACCACCCTCTGAAAGCCCCTTGAAAATTACCCTTGTAGCCCAAAATTCAGATCCGCGCATACTATATGGAGCTCATACGAAAAGTCAAAATTTCGATTTTAACATGGGGCGAGATACGTGCCCGTTTAATTTTGCAAAGGAGCTTATTTGAATTATTCACCGAGAACTGAGGTTTAAGGTTAGATACCGGCATTATATGCAACAAAAAGTATCGCTTTTTCTTGTCCACATCAATATTGCTATCATTTTTTCATTGAGGCGCTGAAAACTCCGCTCGGTTCTCCTCCTTACTAAACACGTATGCAACAATTTATATATTTCACTGATTCAAGCATAGAGGCGGAGTGCAGTAGTTGATGATTTTTTTCGCTAGCAGACAGATATGCATTCTCCAATCCACCAACAAAAGTAAAGAGAAAAGAGTTTACTTTTCTTGCCCCTGAGTTTAGTCACGATTTCAAGTTCCATTACCTCAAAATTTAATCGCTGAACTGAGATTAGAATTCAGGTTTTGACACATTCTTTTATAAATTATTATAATATAAACCATGAAACTCTATTTAAAAAATTGATATGCAAAAATAATTTTATTTCCCCTCAGTAATGCTCTCGTTATGAAAAGTGGGAATGATAAGGACTTCTTTTTGCCAAATTGTGCGACGCGATGAATTCTCTCTCTCTTCATTTTGTAACCTGTCCATTATCACATCTCTTTAAACATTTGTAATTAAGATCAAGCTTTCAAAAGGGATTAATTTTTATGCGGCTTGGCTTTTTTGATGATACATTTGCATCTGCGTCGTTTGGCCACCAATCAATTCATATTTATTGACAGTGAAAACTCAAAGAGGCAATTCACCATACCATGGTTTATAGTATACTATAGAATATATTTAGAACATTGAGAATGTTTGAATGAACAATTTTCTCCATTTATTTACTACATAGGGCACAAATTAAACCTTCGTTTCAGTTTGAAAGGTGCATATTTTCATTGGAAAAGCCATCCAAATTGTCGGAAGCCATCATTATTATTTCCTGAATTTGGGATTTTACCATCACGGATTTTGCTTTTCGGGAATAGAAATAAAAAAATCCCTCAAACTAATAATCAATGATAGCAATTTTTCTAGCTCCACTATAACGATTTAGCACTGGCCATTGAATAATACTTGTACCAGCAAACCATTTGATTAATATTTGCAGTAATATTTGCACATGACGATATCAAACACATCAATCCAAAGTAAAATAACCTGCATAATAATCTGGCATAAAAAACAATACATATGAAATGAAATTCATGTTACACATAAATTGCAATACAAGCTATCTGGTCGATTTGTTCCAGAATGCCCTCATCTTACCATTGGACAATCATGCAATTTATTTCCACAACTGACTATGTGTGATCAAGGATTCAAATATAACGGATTTTTAACCTGTATATCGTAACACTCTTGATAGAAAACGAAGAATGTGTCTGTTTTTTTTGCATTTGAAATAAAGTTTGAAATTTTTGCAGCCCCACCTACTCAGTCATGGTCAGAAATCCTTCCACACGTTTTGGAGGCAAGTTACTGAACATTTTCATATTGTCGAGGGTGAGGATGGGAGCCAAACTAAGTCACCTTCAATTTAATTTGAAAATCACTTAGTATGTCATTTTTTTCTAGAATTTGATCAAATGATTTTTTGTCAACTTTTAGATATCTCAGGTCTTGTGAACGATAGAGGGTTATTGGCTTTTTAGGGTGCCCTAACAATATAAGTTGATACTTGCAGTCAAATAATTCCAATTTGAAGCACGTACTTGCTCCTTATCGTTTCTTCATTTATAAAACTTCAATATTTTTTTCGAAGATTGCATCGATCGTCTTGGTTGTTGTAATGAAAAAACAACAGCAGCGAAAACCGACGAAGAAAATAATTCGAAAAGCAACAATGCTATTACCAGTTTTGCATATCAGAAGTATTTTTTCGATTGAGTTCACTCACAAGACTCAAAACAAGCTCCCTAACGAGTCGAACCTCTTGATAAAGAAGGAATCTCCTTTATTTTCATTCTTCTTGCAGTCATAACACTATCATTATTTTTCGTTCATCGAGAAAAGTGACCTTCTACCATTGATTGATTATATTGGTATTGTTATAATTTAAGAGTTCACGGTTTTACTGGTTTTCAATTTTAAAAAATACCTTGCTTATTGACAGTTGCTTTTCGTATGCAACCACCATCACTGACCGTCATTGAGGACCTTTCTTTGACGAATGAGCTGCACGTTGCACTACATACCATCATGTTTTTTTGGTAGCTGTCAACGATTTTTTTCATGCAAAAAGTTGTAATGTCAAGTAAAGTTGATAATGGGCCATCTCGTTGGTTAAGTACACATGCAGTAATTGGCAAAAAGTACCACACAAGAAACAAGGGTGATGCAAGTATTGCTAGCTGCTACTTACCAATTATCGAATTATTAATGACCAGAAGTGAAAATTATGAGTAAAAAAGCTGAATACCTAAATGCTGTGCCTTGCATTTATACCGTTGTTAAATGCGCAACGATATTGTTTATTTACTATTGTGAACGATATGTCACAGTGATTTTCTGAATGTGAGATGAATACAAAATAAAATCAAATTAGGCAATCGGAATCCTGGGGTTGTTGCTACTACATGATAGAAGCACAATTATGATTGAACATTCAACACGACTATCTGTGTCATTTTGTTATATTTATCGTAGAATTACACGTAATCATATAATATAATGATAATAGCTTGTACATTATTCTTGTCTTCCAGCAACCATTCAAAGGAGCGAGATTTTTTTTTACTTGACATGACATAATGATATGCGGCTACGAATAAGCTACAAACTTGACTAGTTGACTACCAAAACAAATACTAATCCAATTTCACGCATGTCTACCCTTTGACCATTATTGTCTTCACATAAATTCTGCTTTAATCTATAGTAATGTGTCAATTTCAAAGGCATGCAGATTTTTTTTGCAAAGGTTTCTTATTCGTTCGTTCCATAATGGAAACTTTTGTGGTGCTGAGTATGTATATGTCATTTGTTTTCAGAGTGTGGAGAGGCGCGATTTTTTAGTTAAAGGGCGAAGGAAGTTTTTATTCTCCAACCTTCAGAAATGCAGTTGTGTTGTAGTTGTAGATCCTGCTTAAATCTGTGCACCTTTAGGCAGCTCTTGAATATGGACAACCCTGCAGCTGCAGCAAACTCTTCATCATCATGGTTCACCTAATTAAAAGATCTCGCCCGTAAGAGCACTGAGAAGACTTTCTAGGAACACAGTTCCTTAATTTACTTACAGGTAAGACTAACAATAAGCATCGGGAAAGATACAAGACAAATGCATTGTGAGCATGACAAAACTTCTTTTCTACAGTTCAATTAATGTATGGCTACTCAGCTCTAACTTTTGACTCCCTTTTCTTATTCGATTGTCGTTGATATATTACGTCGCACTTGTGCTGGGGACTTTTCAGACAAAAATTTTAAGAATTAAGTTTGTTCTGCTGTTTCATACCATGTTTTAACGAGGAAAATGATACATTTAGCTTCTTGTCAATCTGTTTTAAACCAATCCTCTTCTTCCATTAATTGACAATTAATTAAAACGCTATCTAAACGGCAATCGACCTTAGACATAAATTTGTATTATATAGTGTGAAAGATGTGAGTGCATTGCCATTCTTCATGAACGTTCCCACAAACAATCTCGCGCACAACGATTAACGTAAGGCTTACCTTTGCCGCGTTGCATCGCATCTCATGCAGGTGAATCAGGAAAGTATTCTCATTCAATGCAGTAGAACTACTGCTGTCAGATATCGTTTATGACATATTTTTAAGCCTCTCTCATTCAGCCATTCCTTAGAAGAATTAAATTTGTACATCGACTCGAATGAACAAAGTTCTTCTAAGAAAAATGTGCGGTACACAATATGCGCATCTTGGAATTTTTTAAGAAAGGTATGAACGATCGAATGTGTGTACCTAGAAAGTAAGCCCTCACTTTAGATTAGGCTCCTTACTTACGTATGAATTGTCTTTAGTTTTTACCTGAGTAAATGTGATATTATTGGTTGAGGTACAACTACAACAACTCGTCTCTACTTACTCAACCCGGTCATTCTCTATCCCATACCTGTACATTGTATTGTTCAGTAACTTTTAAGAAAACATTGAGACTGCAGCATTAGGAGTGCAGTGACGACGAGGACGAGGATATCGACGTTTGGCGTACAAACAGGGTGAAGAATTTTTATTTAAAGTAAGGGTTGTACAGTCTACATCAGAAGAAGCAGCTAGCAACACTGCTTTTCCTCCCTCATGTTTTTTCTCGCACTTGTGCCTTTTTTTCTCACTAGAATCTTCCCACAGAGTTAAAGTACAACAGGTTGGTGCAGTGATAAGTGCGGTACTTCCCATCACACACGCTATTTTTGATTTGATGAAATACTACAAAATATCTCAGTTTTAATGGTTCAATTAAGTTCGTTCTGTTAATTACTCTACTACATAGTTAAATTAAATTAGAGTTGAAATGTTTCTGCAAATGTCAGAACAAAAACATGTAGGAAATCATGATAATATAAATCAATCGTTCACATTCATAAATATTATTAATATTTCCTAAAGCAGTAAATGATGATTCTTCTCTCATGTTTTCATGTTACGCAAGAGTGAAAGTGATGTGCATTTCGTAACATTTTTGGCAAAAAAAACTGATCCACATTTCATGCTTTTTGCGCAGAGCTACACGTGAATTCACTGATGTGAAAATTTATTACATTTTCCTCAGATTTTGGTAGCAGTGAGAATAGTAGGGAACCATGATAATTAGATGGGGATTTTTTTAAATTTTGAAACACAGCTTGGATTTGGATTTCCACAAAAACAGTGAAGGTTTTTCCGGTTCAGTGTTCACTGAAGTATATTTCGATTCCATGAAATAAATCAAGAAAAGGACAGTTTTATCAGAAAGTTGATAAATTGAAATCAGAAACTCGCTCCAAATGGATTTTTAATGGAATTCCAACAAGTATTTGATAATAAATGATTCATCTGCCTCTCGTTTTATCCAGCTAAAGTTGTAGTTAATGTGACACATAACTCAACCTAAGTATTTAATCAAGAGTGATCGGTGAAATCTATAAAACGTGCTTTACCAAATAAGTGGATCCTTAAAACTTGAAAATTTCATTACAATAATTGTTGCAGTGATGGGATGAAACAGATATCGATAGGATTTCTTTTTTAACGTAAGTATTTTTTTGTAAGGGTACTTATCAATTATAGTTCGTTTACAGTGTTGGGCAAGTCTACGGTTTTTTATTTAACCTTTTAAAGATTTCATTGTGCATTACCAATTCTGTTTTTAATATTTATCTCCAAAAATTGTCAATTTGGCGGCACAAAATGTTTATGAAATCGTGTAATCCAAAGCTATTATATAGGGATATTGGATCAAGCCTGAAGACTGACAATAGCATCGAAATTTTATCG
The DNA here is from genome assembly GCA_027743895.1 of Seira musarum. Classification (NCBI taxonomy): domain Eukaryota; kingdom Metazoa; phylum Arthropoda; class Collembola; order Entomobryomorpha; family Entomobryidae; genus Seira; species Seira musarum. The sequence continues at coordinate 5,589 of JAHZMX010003912.1, forward strand.
ATTTTCATGCATCCTCGATCATCGAGTTTATTCCAGAGAGTATTAACGGATTTAAAATTCATTCTAAGATATTTTTCCACTTCCTTAATTTTCTTCAAGAGGGGTGGCTCGCTCGAATTAAAGATACGGAGACTGTGAATCAGACAGCGAGAAAAGAAACGAAGTCGAGGATTGATAGTTGGTTTCTTCCTTTTTGCCGTCTAGATGTGTTCTACAAAAAGAGAGATAATGATTTCCATCCTAATGCGTTTTCGAGTAGGGACTTTAACAAGTCCTCACACATTTTTTGATCACGGTCGTTCGTTTCATACCTCAAGGCTGTGATTCCATGCTAGATCATCAGCTACCAACCTCCTCCATACTCACTCAGTCAGTAATGACGGAGCAATGTTTTTTTTCTCTTCCATTTCACGAAAGGTATTTGTATGCACTTGATGAGTTGGAGTCACTCGATTAAACTTTCCAGACATACTGTGACTGGTGCTGACTCAAGATCGTACTGTACAAATTGGCTTTGAAGACAGATCATTTATTATTTCAATACTTTTTCCCTGAAAAACCTCAAAAGTAGAAAATGAAGGATATAGAAAAGGAAAAAAAGAAATTCACAAGAAGATTTTAGGAGTTATTACCATTCGAAAATTGTAATGTTCCTTGAGCGGTTTGCGTGATTTCGGTAAGCTTCCAGTCACGTAGGATTTTAAGTGTCTCCATGAGACCAATTTCCCTGCACTTGTCATATTATGCCGGCATTTACCTTCTCGCAAGGAAAAACAAACATTCTTTTACCTCTACATCCGTTCCATTTTTCTATACGTCTTTGCTACTATAGTCTCCATTCTATAATTTAATTCCCAAATATCCTGTCATAACATGACCTGTGGATGACTATGTTTTGCAAATTTCATTTTTTTTCGACGGGTAGCCAACAACAAAAATTATCATCGACAGTTGAGTTTCTTCAGCAGGCAGAAGGAAAAAAACCATGGTGCAGAGGAGGCAGTTTCTATAGTTTGTCAGGGAAAGAAGCAAAGAGAGGCATTTACTCAAACATCTAAAAGTCAACATTTTGAAGTAATGTAGAATGTATAAAGGAGCCAGTTCTATTCTATCTAGCTCATCAGTCAGACACGCACTCAGTCAGTCATTTTTAAGATTCTCAAAGTACTCATTAGATCCACTCCACCTGCGTTTTTTCTTTGTCTCCACATGCTAATTTAGATCTCCCTACTCATCCATTACACCACCTATTACATGCATTCCTCCAACTAGTTCTCTCTTTTTTCCTTTTGCTCCTGCTTCTTCACCTTTTTAAAAAAAATCTTCTTCTACAGCAAAACCCTTCTTTTTTATTTTATTCCCCGTATCTTGAAGCTGTTCCTCTTCTGTTTCACTTGTTCTTCTATCTTAAGATACTCACTCTGCTATACTCATGTAAAAAAGAAGAAAATATCTGGTCTAGTCTGAAAGCTTTTTTTTCATTCGACTTCGTTTGCCTTCATTTTTGACTACTAAAGAACCACCGCACCGCAGCTCACTACACAACAATCATGACTTTTCTCATTCTCTCAGTCCTTTCTACTTTGTTCAATTACGCTGTTTCACAATGGCTAAATAATAGGAAGAAAACCATCAAGCGTATTCTTTTTCTTTCAGTTTCTCCCAAAGCATATCTGTAGTTTCCTCCAAGTCCAAATCCAAATGCTAACCAACCCTGTCTTTATCAGGAGTTTAGTGAGAGAAGAGGAAAAAAAAACTTTTGCCGTCTAAATAACCATGATGATTCGATTCTCGGTTCATCTTGTATTAAAGTTGACTTGCCATCATGGCTTATCTTTAAGGAGCAAAGATGCTTACTAATCGTGCCAGCAAACAATGCTGTGCCAACAAGCGGACTAACTGTACCCTCTTTGAAAATAAAAGGCTTCACATGAGCGCCTGGTTGTTTTGTGAATTTTATACATAAATGCCTCTGTGTTTTAACCAATTTTCGTTACCTCTTATACTACTTCTTTTCCCCTCGAATTATTTTTAAAGAGGAATGCATAATGTAGACTCCATGAGAAATCGGGAAACTCTAAAGTAGTCAATAGCCGTAATTTGCGAAAAACATGAGAAAGAAGGTGGAAAATTCAAAGAAAATGATTTTCCTCCCCATTTTGATGTCATTTGTTAAGAGTCGAGTGGCTGAGAGCATGAAGTTCAAAACCATTTGATTCTACTTGTAATATACAATAATTGGAGTCACTGCCTTGGATCATTATGCATTTCTTTTAGCATACGACAGACTTGCCCGTAATAAACCTGTGAAATGATGTTGATTGTTATGATTACATAATTTACCAATGTGACTGAAATCTTAATGAATTCTAATAAATATCCTTTTTTCCCTATGACCAGATTTTTTTTTCAATTTTGCCGTGAATTTACAAAATAAAAGTGGGAAGCAATGTTATTCCTATTTGAAAATCTCCTGAGACATTGGACCATCTTCAAATGTGAAGAAAAACGAGTGTAATCTTGAGGTGGAAGGAGTTTTGAAAAAGAGGGGACTCGAAGAGGCTTCTCTCAGCAATGTCACGACTTTCCTCAAGTAACAATGCGGCCGCGTCGCGTAGACAAATATTTCTTGACATTGTTCGGCAGTCAAACGCCTCTTGCGAAAGTGGAGACTATCAGACTGCCGTCGCACTTTATTCAGAAGCTTTAAAGATTGATCCCAACAACCACATCCTTTACTCAAATCGATCTGCGGCCTACATAAAGTTGGGACAATTTGCCTATGCTCTACAGGATGCTCTCAAAGCAAGAGATTTGAACCCAAAATGGTCAAAGGTATACCTTACAGAAATGATTATAATTTAATTTTTTTTCTTAGAAAGGATTATGCAGGGCAATTTTTTCAATATTTTTATTTATTTCACTTACATCATCCGATATTATGTCACTCGTTTGCAGGCTTACTATCGTCAAGGTGTTGCGTTGCAATGCCTCGGAAAGCATGCCGACGCCCTGGCAGCTTTCAGTGCCGGCTTGGCAGAAGATCCAAAGTCCGGACAGCTTTTAAGTGGACTAATGGAGGCTGCAATAAAGTCACCTTTAAAAGGTAAGTGAGAGCGCAAAGTTATGCCTGCTATCTCTAACTCGTTCGCATCGTAATCTTAATTTATGCCATATTTAAAAAGTCTAGTATTTCGGAATGTGATTTTTGTTTGTCAGAAATGCAGGAAAGTAGTGATTATGCCTCGGTGCAAAAAGAACTTTTTAAAAAATTGAAACAAACAATTGAAGCTTTAAAGTTTTAAACTGATTATCAGCATAATAAAAAGATTGACGTACCTAATCTAAAAGGCAAAATATCCGGGTTTTGCCTCAAGTTGGGCTTGTTCATCCCATCCTGCTTTCAAAGAATGTTTCCTATCTTGCCAAAATCCCCAATAAGTTTGTATAGTCATCCTCTCTATTTTTCTCAAGCAAAAGTAGATTTTATTATGTTTTAGCTTTATGTAAAACTTCATTTCATTTCTCCCAATACTTTGTTGCTCACATGCTTAAATCATTTCGTTTCTCTCCCTTACTTGTCAAGAAGTGATGAAAGAAGAATTAGTCATTTAAGCCAAAAAAATATTTTCAAATTAATGGATTATTCGAATTTTAAGCCAGTAGTTTAAAGACGATTTCATTATAAGTGGAAATGTAATATTTCAAACTACGTCTCCAAAGTAAAATCTGTACTCATGAATATGGTTCTTTCATATTTGTACGTTGGGATTGGGCTAGCACTAACCTCATTGAATTTTTAAAAGTCGCAGTCGCATTACAAGTTGAAAAATTCTTCAAATATTTTGATGTGCAACACAGCGGCATGCTTTATTTGTTTTATAAATTTAAAAATGAAGTACATATTCTCATCAAAGCCGTTTAGTGTACTTATTATATCATCATGATTATCATTATCATCATCGCAGAAAAATCAGTTCTTGTGAACAATTTTAATTTTTTTTTGCAAAACTACTTCATGCCACTATCACACCACCACATCCAAGAAAATAAGTTTGGTTTTTGCGTGCATTTGTCTTGATTGCATTCTATGTTCGATATTCGTCGTGCGCTTGATAGGTTTGCTTCTGAAAAAAAAATGATTTAGATGCAAACAAACAGGTAGGTACACATTCCTTCAGAAAAAGTACAGCTAGGCAAGCAGGCGCAGTGGCAGTGCAGCGCGTAAAAGAAAATGGAAGGAAAGCAAAAAAAAACTTGTAACGCATGTGTGCAACTTGTTGAAGACTCGGATTTTTACTTTGTTAAGAGGAACGGGGATGAGAAAAACTATGCGACACACAGGCAAAACAATAAGACGCTGCATTATTCGGATGACGAAGGAAAAAAATATACATGATGATGTACTTTATACATTGCAATGATCTTGAAAAGAATTGTTGTAGGAAATAAGCTATATTAACCTAGCAAGCCAAGCTACGATGGAATGTTTCATTTTAATTTCTTCACTACTGCGTATTTTTCCCTAAGGAAGCAGAAGTAAGTAGCATACATGCTTAGAGTGATTGGTCAAGGCTGGTCAGAAGGCATAAATTTTCTGTAAATTACGAGCGCGAATTAAATACATACACAATTTTTATTAAAATAAAAATACAAAAAAGGATGAATGCAAAATTTTGATGAACTAATAAAAGATAACTGATAAACAAATATTCATTCATTGCATATTTCTATGATTTAGATTTTTTAAGTCGGCGGAATTTGTGTGGATTTTAAAAGTCCAAAGTGCGATGAGATAGTAAGATTTAGGATTTTGTTGCTGCATCTTGAATGCGTATAGAGAAGAGAGTGTAGTTTTGCTTCACTCTTTCAGTCAGTCAGTGCAAGTTCAGGAATGTGTTTGCATCATCATTACATTATAAAAAATTACTACACCAGGTGTGGAGCGCTGTCATTGTTGAGGAAGACGAAGGAAGGGATAAATGATTGCCTTCATTTTTCTTTAGCCACCAATGACCAGAGAAACATGTTGTTACCGACATTATAAACTTGAGCGAGATGTGTATTGCTGTTGTTTTTATATTATTATTTAACGACTGCATATTATCGCCACTACCTCGAAAAAAAAACGTAACAAACACTCCTCGAAGACGAAGAGAAGAACGGCAAATGCTAGGACAGGACATTGCATTATTGGATCGCAATGCATCCATCTTTTTTCCGTAATGGTTAGTAAAAATCTAGCAAGTTTTTTTACGTGTTATTTAAGTCCTGTGGCATGGCAGAGCAATGCAATGCAATCTGACGAAGCGTGTATACCTGTGTGTAAAGGAATTTGATAAAGAAACGATGATGGCGATAATCCATATGCTTAAGAAGAGGATTATAGGGCTTTAACCAGTTTTTATCCTTCTTTCATGATGATGATCATGATGTTGATGTTGATGAGCTAGAAGAAAAAGCATGGCATTGGAATACGGCAACGGTTCAATCAAACAGGTATACCCCCACTTCGGTAGTCACGGGAAGAAGCTACAAGTTTCAATGGTGACTGTAGTGATAATTTGGTAGCCATAACCCGGACGAAATAAAAAAAAATTCTTGGGAGAATAAGAAGGGATGAACGTTGTGAAATCAAAATGCAAAAAGGTAAACTGCTGTGAGGCAGACGCTCAAATGGGAAATTGTGTAAAAGTTAACATGAAGACTTTTTCTCTTGTGTGTGGTGGTGGTAGAAGTAGTAGTGGAAGGAAAGATAAAAAAGCCCACTGAATTTCTAGGAAAGCTCTTCTCAAGACTGAAAAGGGAGTAAAATGAAATAACAACAGAAGCAACTGCAACAGCAGTAGGCCGAATCTTATTCTCAGTTTGAACTGAGCTTTCAACAAGTCCCAGTGTAGCTCACGAAAGCAGTGATGCCTTTTATTGTTGGAAAATAATTGTATGGCATCTTCCACAAGAAAAAACATTTTCAAGAGGTAAAAAACCGCTTTGCTTCAATGTATCTTGTAAAATAACACTACATTGTAAGCAAAGAAAATCCATGGAAAATGTGTTTTATATGAAGGTACTCTTCTAAGGTATACCTTCGAAAATTATACCTGAGTAGAAGGGAAATCATTATTACATTGCTCTTTTTATATTACATCACGCTCTCATCACAAAACAATTTTGGTCACTCAACTTTAGCATTTCTATAATCCGTAAAAAAAAATACTTATCCATTTTACGAGAAATGCCAATTCTGCTGTAAAAACACAGATTTTAACAAAAAAAATAAAATCGATAAAGTTACTTTGTACTAAAATAGATATTTTTTGTCTGACAAGATCAGAATACTGGCACGTGACAAAAAACAAGCATAACTTATTTTCTTTCCATTACATATATAAGTATATCCATGCAGATATAAAAAATATTCAATATTACCGGCACAAAATTTATTGGAAATGCGTATAAAAATGGCTTTTGTAGGCCTTGACCAACCAACCGATGAAATTCTTCACCTTCCGCGTCTTACACCTTTTTCCGTTCATTGTGTAAATCCCCAGAACGCATATTTCTCCTCACCTGCGCGCAGCAGAGATCACAGCATCCCACAACAGCGGTAATGGACTGTACACACCATGTGCTTCATGTAATATTTATGACCTGTTACAAGTCAGAAAAAAGTCCTTTTTTGAGAAAACGACGAGAAAAATTATCCCTCTTTTATACTTCTTCTGGCAGAACAGTAATGTAGTGATTTCTTAGCGATGGTGGTGATATGCATACGCACACGCGTTTCATTATTATTGTTCTTTAAGTTCTGTAATCGTCAAGGGAGATAGTGTGAAAGCCACGGGCCACGAAAACATATTTTACTTGTAAATCTTACAAAAATCCTCGATTTTTCTTATCCAGAACGTGTCGTGTCCACCAAATGTAGAAACAGCATGCAAGCATTCGTATTACATGCGACCAGAAAACAAAACCTTTCATTTTAGCTTACTAAGAGACGGTTAAATTTTTTTCGTAAATATTTGGGTGGGTTACCAAGTCCTACATGGAAGGATTTCCCCCGCCCTTATGCATACGCCATGATCATGATCATCTCTCCACTCAACTTCCTACACCCTATTTTACTTCGACTTATCATTCAAACTGCTTTTAAAATAACGATATGGACAAAAAAATACTAGTCACAAAATTCCTTGCTTGTCACGAGATAATAGGTTTGAAAGAGTGCATGCGTCAAAAAATACAAATCAACTAAAGACACTTTAGCCAACGAGGTGGAAAATATTGCCCGCACATAAAATTCTATTTTTGTTCGCCAAAGCAAATATTAAATTACAATATATACCAAATGTATTTTGAGACTGAGACTTCTTTAAAATTAGAATAATAATGGAGGCCAGGAATGTAATTACTAATTGCAGCCTGTCTCTCCAGGTTTTATGAAGTTTTTTTTTTTTTTTTTTTTTTTTTTTTTTAGCTGTAAAATCTGTCAAATCAAGCCATATATCTCACGCGGTATTTTTTTTTTGCATGTGGTGATTATGATTGGTTCTTTGGATCTAGTACTGGTATATACTTAATTGTAGTTGAGGTATGTGTGCCATCGTTAAAATGAACAAGTTAAATGAGATTTGAAAGAGGCCGTAGTTTGCATTTTCAGAGATAAAAGGGTGAAATAAAACTTGTAAAGTATCCATGTTTTCTCGGGTTATCACACAGACATTTGGAATGCCATAGAAGATGAGGCAAGCAAGGATATTAAAATTGTAGTAAAAGTACCAATAATGATAGATGCTTGTAACAATGATGATGACGATGATGACTGTTGTTGTGTGTTTGTGTGAGAAGAACAACACTGACAAACAATAGGATGAAAAGTAAGGCGACGTAATCCTCATTCCTCACCTTTTTGGGTCTAAAAGCTGACTTGTAGAAATTGAAATAATAATAGTCGGAATAATAACGTCTGGTGTCTCCGGCAAATGTTGTGGCTCTTCGTTCGGGAAATACAGAAAAAAGGTCTTTTAACATTTTGCTTATTTCACATCATCATCACTACTATCACTAGAGTTGTCCTGGTAGAGTACCTCAGATGCGCTAGGGATTTTATACTTTTGTATCATTTGGACGAAGCTCTTCTGCTTCCCTGATTCTACATACAGCATTCATTTCATTCTCTGGTGGCCCTTTTACATAGACTTTTAGAGATGATCCTGTCTTTTTCTTTTTGCTTTGTCTATTGGCTTTCCACTTTGGAATTTTTGTTTCGCCTTCATTTTTATGAGTTGGTAATAACTCCACCGTCATTTTCTTCATCATCATCTCGTAATAACCAACATGCAATGATACGTAATGAATGGCAATTATGCTACATCTACATCTGGTTTTATTTTAAAACATTGAGCGAGAATCGTCTCGTGGTAAAATATGAAGAGAAAAAGAAAACCTTCAGCTCTGGAGATTGATTTCATGATATTCAAAAAGAAAGACCTACGCTAAGACTGTATTGTATTGCATGGCAGGCGAATACTTGGTAGGTACGTATGTACTTCGAATTAGTGAGAGTAAAAATTGTGAACACGTACGTATGGAAGAAATATGCAAATTACTTTGATGAATTTTGGAACCGTTCCAATCAATAATAACAAATAATAATGAGTTGATGAGTAATATAATATTTAAAATATTTTTATTATCTTTTTTTTTCATATAGCCAAACTTGAGCCAACATTTGAACAGTTGAGAAGCATGAAATTGTCCAAGTCTGCCTTTGTGGTGATATCCGTGATTGGACAAGAATTACTTGCGGCTGGCCACTGTTTACCAGCCGTCGCTGTTTTAGAGAGTGCGCTTAAGATTGGGACGGCCAATTTGAAATTGAAAGGATCCGTATATTCAGCATTGTCTTCGGCGCATTGGGCTCTAAATTCTCTTGAAAAGGTAAGAGTTGTTTTATTAATCACTAGATTAAGAAAATTATACTTTCCGATTTCCCCCATTTAAATCAAATGACTCATAATTAAGAATGGAACTAGTTTTCTTGATGAAATATGAAACTCAACAAAAAATTTAGAAAAAATGTATATATGTTCAATCGTGGTTAAAAGTGCGTACCCGGCACAAAAAAAGGTTTCTCGACTATCATGACATTCACGGCATGTGTCATTTGCCCTGATTTGAATGTCACATTCCTTGTCACGTTGTTGAGGTTGTTGTTGACGATCATGATGACAGTACCTAATGATTACGTCCATTAACACCTGATCCGTTAACTGTGACATTTACAGCATCACACCTTGCTTAAAGTCCATTGAAAATAGAAAGTAATTGCATGGAAAGAAAAAAACAAACATGGGTCACACCAAACCCAAAGTGACTTTTGGCTTTGAATTGAGCAGATTTTCTTTTTCAGTAATTTTACAAAGAAAGACAAGTGATCTTACGAGCTCGTAAAGTCTTGTCAGGAATGCACCTGCGAACATATTCCTCTTCGAATAAGAAAATTCTCACGGGGAACCTCCACTCATCCAACCATTTTACGAAGCCTTTAATGATTTCTAGCATAGCATCAATCAGACTTAATCATATCACCGTCCAAGAGAAACCATAGACATTGACAAAATGAGAAATATGTCACGATAAAATTACAGAGCAAACAAAAACCGACGAGGTTTCCAAAGGAAAAAACAAATTATCGCGTGTACTTTCGTCCCTTCCATTATTATTACGAAATGGAATTAGTTTTTGAGGGTTTCTCACTTTTCCTTGCCACACACACACCGAAAGACAGGCTCGGGAAGATTTTCTAGAACAATGTACTTTTTTTTGTTTGCCATACATCTTATAATCCCACTTGTTCCCATATGCTCACACACACAAACTCTTTCTTTCTTCCTAAAAGTCATCCTTCTTTTTTACAAGAGAGCCTTTTGAAGTGACCGACGTGATTAGCACAATCAGACCAGAGACCATTGCATCTGCATTGCTTGGTTTGATTCACCAAAGTTATTTATTAGAATAAGGTGCGCATGCACCATGCATACAGGTCTTAAGACCCGCCGCGGTCGCCATCAAAGCCATTTCGTAAAAATGACATCTGTGGCATTTGTGTGGTTATCTCCTGGTCATTTCAGGTGAAAAGACGGTTTCATACTTTTGAAATATATACCCTTCGGTCGTGGTCTAAGTCTGGCTCTGGCCCGACAATATTTGTCAGTTACCTTTTATGTAAGTTACGCATTAACTTTTTGGACTTGCATTGTGTAATCAGTTGTGGATCCGACGGTCGGTCGGTGCACCTGGAATGACTTAAGTACACATTTAGGTAATATCTCTTACCATTTTTATTGCTTGTACATTCTTCAAGGAGGCAATTTTCATTAAAGTAGCCAGCCGCAATGTTTAAAATAATTTTCAGTCTCAATCAAATCAGGATGAATGTTCTTCTTGAATCAAAAACACTTTTTTAAATACATTCATTGGCCACTTGAAAAGCGAAAAGAATGAATCACTTCCCAGGTTTTCTGACGGGATCGGAGGTAGCCTATCATCAAATGGCAGACTATTGACTATGTATATCCATTGATTGTTTTTTTTTTCGATCCTTGTGCATTCCTAAGATCTCTCCGTTTTACTGTACATTTAAACCGGAAAATCAAAAAGAAAATTATGCAACCCTTTCATACAAAATAAATAAATAAAGGTGATTTTAGTCCAAGAATCTTATGCATGAAATGGTAAAATAACTTACACCACCGCCTGTATAAAGCTACTGGTTTTTACTTTAGCATATCATCATATGCCATGCCACGTTCATTCTATTGGATTGGCAAATAAATGAGTACATGCTCTCTGGTTTGTGCTCATCATCGTCATTGCTCATCGAAAAAATGATGGCGAGTATAACAGAAGAACTCATACATTCATAATACATAAATACATAATATAAAATGCCTCAACTCGAGCTATTTGATTAAAGGTTTTTCAAAGCGAACGAAGAAAAGAGCGAATTTTTTTACAGTTGTAAATATATCAAGTGAGCGTGAAAACATTCTATCTAAATAACAATAAAAACTGATTACAATATTTTTTTCATACCAGTAGTCCATTGAAGTTGTCAAAGACATGTTATTGCATTGTATTCATTCCAATTATGTTCTCCACAACAACAGTATCTATAAAGTATTTCTAGTTTATTAACAATTCTTTAATGAAAACACAACAATACTTTTATGAACTTAACGAAATTGTGAAGTACGATCATCAACATCAACAATCATGTGAAGCGCAGAATCGACGAATGAGGAGAGGATTCTGCATTTTTTTTAAATTAAGATTTTATATATGCCTCCTTGTGTGCATCACACTTTTCATATAATTATATCGTTGTAGCTTATATTCAAAATGTTGAATTCTTATTGTCATCCCTTTCAAAATGTTTCAAAATGGCAGCCAAAAAATTGAATCTTTAATTCAAGGGAAATAAAACTTTATCATCAATAATTGACATTTGTTTTAAACATAGCAAATATGCCAGTGTCCTGTCATGATGAAGAATGAAACGGAAACTCGGAGATAGTTGACAGGTTGTTAATTACACCTAACTCCCGTGTCAAACGTACACAAGATTTTAATCTTTTGTTTAAAAGGTTCAGTGTGAGAGCATGCTAATTGCTAGATACAGCCTTAGTTAGGAAGGATAACTGTATCAAAGCTTGAAAACTAGTATTTTGCTTGAACTAAAACAAACAAAGTGGGAAAGGAGATATTACATGAGAATGAGATATTTCACATTTTTCAAATTTGTGAGCCGTCCTTTATTAATGACAATCATTCAGCCGTGACATGAGTTAGCTTTTGAAAAAAAAATATATCTACATTTAAAAGTACTACAGGGGTTAAATGCATGCATTATTATTGCAATAAAATAATGAATTAACTACTGTCTACAGTCTGCAACAAACTTGTCGTGTATGTTATATGTTATATCTAATATCATATCAAATATGTACGCAATGAAAAATAATGCATACTTCTGCAAAAAAGAATTATTTACTTACGCATTATGATATGATGTTGATATGTACACCTGCATAATGTTTTCAAAGTGGAGACAATATAGCAAGCTTTAATCTGCTTGTCTTCTTGAGAATTACGAAAAATGTTCAATATTTGGTTCAAATTTCATTATAAAAAACAATCATGCCGTTGATTGTTATTATTATATTACTACTTACTACACATATCTTGGTGCTTGGTATGTAGTTCTGTGAGTTTTCATGATGATATGAGGCAGTCGCAGTGAACGAACAATAATAAAAATGCTCCTTAAAAGTATGAAAGGGTGGTGGAAGTTAAATGAGATGGTCCAAAAGATAAAATTGTCGTCTTGTTCATGTTCTTTCATAGATCCCTTTTGAGGCTCTTCTCGCGAGTTATTGCTGCGACAAAATGAAACAACAAAACTGATTCTTCTTGATTTTTTTTCTTACTCTGACTTCGTTTCATAAAATATTACCTACATGTACACAAGACAAAAGGCACAAATAAATCGTGATAATAAAAAGCAAGTGGGTACGAAATGAACTATGAAAAAATGTTCATTTTATTATAAATTTTATATAAAAATGATGGTGATGATGATGAGGATGTTTTCGCACAGGCCAGGCCATGATAGACTGGCTTTCCCTAAATTTAAAGTTCATACCTAGCCAACTCCGCCAATCCAACCAACAAGCATTTTGAAAGGATTTGCTCATTCTGAAAGAATTCACGAAATGAAAAAAGTATGTATTCTCGGGTTCACCGTTAGGAATGTATATATCTTGTTGTTTGTTCAAATTGAGCGATTTAGATTGGCAAGGTTGCCTACAACCGGCCGCGGCGGCTGGTGAGAAATTCTAGAAGCTTGTCTTGCGATTTCTGCCTCGATAAAAACTGACGAGCGACAGAAGAGTAGATGGACAATTTAATGATAATGATACGAAGCCTTAATTATAAAGCTTTAGTCGGATGGCGGATTGTAAAAATTAATTACTTTTTAGACAACACGCTTGCAACTAGATAGCATATAAGAAGCTACAAAAGATATTATAAGTTTTCTGATTTTCCCTCTGTCCTATTTCAAGTAAAGATATTTGTCAGACAGGCATGGCATATTTTTTTTCTCCAAGTGCAAAGTTCAAAACCCCCGTAGATGAAGGATAATAATTTTTCCAATTTTTGCTCTTTGCTATTTGTCATGATGACTCGACCGACCCTACTCTCATTGTCAGATAGGTATGCATGATGCATGCTCCAGAATGAGATGTAGCAATCAATTAGAGTTGATTTACGACTTTGGGTAATAAATTTTAACTCCTCTTATAATTGCATTCATATTTTTTTAAACACTTGATTTTAATGGAGTATTTTTGCATTTAAAATGGCAAACATTTATTGCGCCATCTTATAAGAAATCCAACCCTTCTTCCAATTTGTTTGTTTGATTGTAATTGTGGTAATATCAATAAAATAATATATTTTGCTTTGCTAATTTTTCCTTCCTAGGCAATCAACTACATGCAACAAGACTTGGCTGTTTCAAAGTCACTTGGGGATGTAACTGGAGAATGTCGAGCTCATGGTAACTTGGGCTCTGCGTACTTTTCCAAGGCGAATTATAAAGATGCGTTGACATCTCATAGGTACCAATTGGTTCTCGCCATGAAATGTAAAGACACACATGCAGCAGCTTCAGCTCTAACGAGTCTTGGTAAGTAAAAGAAAAACACTTCATTTTCTCAATCAGTTTTAGTTAAAGTCATGTTTATGGGGCCTGGCTTCACTGTAATTATCTACAAGCAATTTATTTCATTTTAGTTTGAAATTGCGAACGATTATTACAGCTACTATTTGTTCCTCCTGACAAGTCAAAGTCATTAGGATTAGAAAAAAGTGAACTGTATATTCAAGTTTCTTCTATTCTTTTTTGCAAACCATTTATTTACTCGTACAGATATCAATGCAAACAAGAGTGTCACATGTACAGAGGTGACCAATGACTCTCCATATATGGCCGATCGGCGTGATTACCTAAATGAATGAATCATTTTTTTTTTCAAATAAAGAACGATACAATGCAAAAATTTTCTTTTCAGTCAATGTTGCACAAGTACAAAAGGAGTTTTGACAAGTTCCTTCATTATTAGATTACATCGTAACATAAACACGTTCTTAGTTCTTTAAACATTTTTAATGTTGCTGACACAAGTGATCTGGTAAAAGAATTTATAAAAAAGCAGAAACTACTTTTTTTATCCTGTGTAGTTGAAGGCCTCTAAAAATTCATTTTGTAGTTGTAACTTTATCTGATATTATGTTGATGAGAGATATATGTATGGTGAGTCTTTCCATTTTTATTCAAGTATGTATTATTTTACGAAAACCATTTATCGTCATAGTTTATATTGTTTAGATGAAGTAATTAAAAATTATCACTCTCAAGAGTCTGATAATATACTGATTGCTCTTCTCTACTATACTTAACCATAATGCAAGCATGTTATTGTTATGTCTTATTTACAGGAGTTAACGATTCTCCAAGAAATCAACGACTTGAGGGGCGAATGTCGGGCGCACGGGAACCTCGGCGCCGTTCACATGTCCCTTGGAAATTATACCAGTGCACTGAAATGTTATGAGGAGATGCTTGAGCGTGCCAAGGAACTCAAGGATGCAATGACTGAAGCTCAAGCTTACGGGAACTTGGGCATTATTCGAATGAACATTGCTAATTATGAAGAAGCAGTGACATTCTTCGAACTACAAATTTCAGTTTTAGACTCTCTTCTATCGTCAAATTCTAGTAAAGTAGCCATGATAGTCCTGGTGGAGAAGGGAAGAGCATATGGGAACCTTGGTGATTGTTTCAGTGCTTTAAATGATTATGAAGAAGCAATACGATGTCATGAACGTTCACTTCAAATTTCCTTGAAAACACCTAGTCTGAAGGATCAAGAGAGGACTTACAGAGCGCTGGGATTGTGCCATAAAGCACTGGGAAACTCTGCCACTGCACTGATGTATTTTGAGAAAAGACTTTCAATCATTAACATGACTTCGAGTGATGAAAGTCCTCAGATACTTCGTGCAACTGCTTATAATGACATTGGACAAGAGCAATTAGAGTTAGGTCACTATGAGCAAGCGATAAGTTGCTTCCAACAGCAACTCAGCATAGTTAAAGAGTGTGGAGATAAGCACATGGAGGCTTCGGCGTTGTCTTGCTTGGGGAGAGCTATGCATATGCTGGGAAAATATGAGGAGGCCCTTCAGTACCACGAAGCAGACTTGAGAATATCACAAGAGCTGGATTCCAGCGAAGGGAAAGCTCGGGCATATAACAACATTGGTATTGCCTACGAATCACTTGGAAATTTTGATCAAGCCTTGATGTACCAGGAGTACAATTTGAATGTTGCAAATCAATTGGATGGTGAATTGGATAAAGCAATCGCATTTGGTCATATAGGTACACAAAAACTCTGAAATTTGTATAAAAAATTATAGAACGTGAAATGTCTCTGAGAAAAAAAGTATACTAAATTTTTCAAATTATTTATAGGTCGGATTCATCATGCGTTAGGAAATAACATCCAAGCTGTTGCGTACCTTCAACAAGGCCTTCAAATTGTTGAGAAAACTGAAGCAAAAGAAGAGGAGGCCAAAGTGAGACACTTCCTTGGACTGGCTCTGTGGCGACATGGGGACTTAGAATCTGCCCTTGCACATTTGGAAAAGTCCACAGATCTACTCGAAAGTATTCGTTTATCAATGCGAGGAACAAGTACAGAATACTACATGAACATATTTGATCGGCAAATCGCGTCATTTCACGCCCTTCAACGAATTTTAGTGTCTTTGGGGAGGACTGATTTAGCTCTTATGTTCGCGGAAAAGTGCAGAACTATGGCAAATACGACTCTACCGAATAGTCAGAAAGAATATGCGGGAGGTGCCAAATTGTTCAGCGATCCCATTATTGGGAGCTCAACAACGTGTCCTTCAAGTCTGATAAATAGTGTAGAGTTACTGGTGCAACGCGTGAATAAGCACAGGGCGGCAGTGCTTTATTTTAGTGTCATTGGCGGATACCTATATTCTTGGCTTCTTATTCCTGAAAGAGGTATCTAATTATTTAAGACTTCTTTTTTCCAGTCGAATTAACTTTATTATTTGGATTCAGGTCTTAATTAGGCAATATTTTTTATAGGAATCGTAAAATTTAATGAATCCTGCATCAACACTGACGATGAAGGAAATGACGGTGATGCAGTGACCAGCATGGGTTCTCTCCTTGAGCGTTACATTGAAGGAACACGAGACGCTTTGGGAATTGATTTTA
Organism: Seira musarum; assembly: GCA_027743895.1. Classification (NCBI taxonomy): domain Eukaryota; kingdom Metazoa; phylum Arthropoda; class Collembola; order Entomobryomorpha; family Entomobryidae; genus Seira; species Seira musarum. Next base: position 21,973 of record JAHZMX010003912.1, read on the forward strand.
GTACAACCGGTAGCACCAAAAATCTTTCTACTGACGGCCAGAATGATGGCGATGGAACAGACTTATGGTCCCAGCATCTTGAAGAACTGGGTGACAAGCTCAATCAAGACAATGATAAGACTGGTTTTCTTCGTATGGTTAGTCGAAACCATCGATTCAACTGCAGCAGCTACAGTTTATCGAGTTTATTTAGTGTCGGAAGTACAACAGGCAGTGTGAAGAGCACTCCGGCAAGTCGGCCTGGCTCGACGCGATCTCGTCGCAGTTCTTGGCAAGGGCCATCTTGCCTACGCTCACTTTATCAAATCCTCATTGCCCCATTCGAAGAGGAACTCGGCGTATTAGACAAGACTTGCTTCAAAGAGTTGATCCTCGTTCTAGAGACTGATCTTTTGCTCGTTCCCTTCCCAATTCTGCGAAGTTGTACAAATGACGAGTATCTGTGCGAAAAGTTCAAACTTATCATCACCCCCGCAATAAGTTCATTGCGAAGTGGAAACAGAAGTAGAGCAAAGTCGTCCACAAGTCTTCCTTTAATTGTGGGTAATCCAAAATTGCCCAGTGAGATAATGGATCAGTGGGGATGGCAGGAAATTCCACGGGCCGAATCAGAAGCCAAAATCGTCTCTGAAATTTTAAAAAGTGAACCGATCCTTGGGAATGATGCCACAAAAGAAAACATTTTAAATCAAATTTGCACTGCTGAATGTATTCATTTTGCTACGCATGTTTCGTGGAAGCTAAATGCAATTGTGCTGTCCCCGGGAACAGTGGAGAAGGGTGATACAACTCTAAAAAGCGGCGATAGTAGCAATAATTCCGAGAGCAGCAGCACCTCAGAAAACGCAAGTAGTCAAAGTGATGGTCCAGCGCTTTCTGATTACCTCCTCACTGCTGCAGATATTCTCAAATTAAGACTGAATGCTAAGCTTGTTGTCCTCAGCTCGTGTCACACGAGGGACAGGCACGGTTTAGCAAATGCAGAAAGCATCATAGCGCTCTCGAAAGCCTTGCTTGCTTCCGGTGCCATGGCAGTTCTGTTGACATTATGGCCAGTGCCAGAAACTGCTTCAAGAATATTTTTCAGAGCTCTGTATTCTTCGTTACTTCAAGGATCGAAGGCAAGCCACGCTCTTACAGAAGCCATGCTAACGGTTCAGCACACTAAACAATTTGCACATCCTGCAAATTGGTCGGGATATTTACTCCTTGGTTCGGATGTCCAACTTTCTAATAAGGTGGCCATGACTAGCCAAGCAATTTGGGAACTCTTGAAGACCCCTGAGAGATCTAGAGACGCTCTGCGTGTCACTTTACACCTGGTAAGACTTCATTTTCGATTTCCTCATGAAATAGTACCATTAGACATGTTGAAATTAACATGAAGATTAATGATCAATGCAATGAATGATTTTAACTTTAGGTGGAGAAATCTCTGCAGCGTATCAACAGTGGACAAAAGAATGCCATGTACACCACTCAACAAAGCATAGAAAACAAGGTGGGCAACGTGTCAGGATGGAAAGATATTCTGATGTCGGTTGGCTTCCGTTTTGAACAAGCTTCAAATGGCCTCCCTGCAGCGGTTTTCTTTCCTCAGTGCGACCCTGGTGAACGACTCGTGAAGTGCAGTTCAAGCTTGCAAGCACTGTTAGGTACATAAATGATTGATTTTTTTCTTTACACAATGAAATAAGAATAAGAATAAGTACATAAATTAGCTTTGTCTGGACCGATAATTCATCACTTATCAGCAATTCCGCTTTAATGCTTTTTCCGAAACAGGTTTGTCTAGTCCATCCTTGAATGCCTTGTCTAAATTGCTGTCCACTCCAGAGGCAGGCGATGATGTCATCTCGATTCTTCGTCAAGCAATTGCCGAAATGGCAACCAAAGATTTGGAAACGGAGAAGGTAGAGGTGAAGATCAACGTGAAATTATGGGGTATCGCTGGTTGTCATGAGTTACTGGCTGCTCTAGGTATGAAGACTTGATTCAGATAAACTTGAATGTTGATGAACTATGCAATAATATGCAATCATGGGAAGATGATTTGAATATTTAATGACCTTTTTTTAGGCTTTGACTTAATTGAGGTCGGAGACAACGAAGTAATTCTAAGCGTTGGCAAACATGTCAGCTCAAGAATGCTCCAGTTGGCATTGCAAGCGACTTTAGCCTTATTCGGTACTAAAATTTGACACAAAATAAAATGCAGTATCAACTTTTTAAACTTTTGCAAAATGCTTTATCAATACTTTACTTATGCTCATTGTTTTCCTGCAGACAAAGGTGATGAAACAGACCAGCGAAGCTCATTTGATCGGAGCTTATCCTTAGAAAGCCTCGAACTTGGACCTGAAGAATTGTGTGAGGTAGCGCCTTCGGTTCCCCCTTCCATGCAGTCAGTCTATTTGCCAGTTCGCCAACAGATAGCAATGGGGAAGGGAGCATTCACTAGTTACGTGAGAAGTAGAGGCGAACCGGATGGGCATACGAACACTCCGCTTGATTTAAAGGGACGTGACCGCCTAGAGGTGAACTTTATCAACCCAGCAGCTTTGAAATTCCCCGACAGTATTCCGGCACCTCCAACAACCAGACCACCACTTCCACCCCCAATTCGTGGACCTGGTGGAAACAACGGAAATGGACCCAGGAACTACCAGTCAATTGCCGTTAAACGAGCAGATAGTTCAAGCAGTGGAAGCTCAATGACAGACTGGGAAAACGGCTTGTCTACTGTTCGCAGAAAAGCTCCGCCCGTTCCTGGTAATAATAGAGTGGATCCATTGCTCGCGTTGGGTTTGTCCAGCTCTCTCTCCATATCCTCTTTTTCTGGATTCGACTCTGCTGGATCAGATTCGGATCTAATTATTCCTGCGATGAGTCGCGGTACAGCAGTATTTGATGCAATAAGCACCGGAAAGGCTTCATCGGGCTCCGCTGCAGGCAAGCGGGTAACCTGGAAAATGAATGAAGCTTCAGGAGAGACTGCCATAAAGGTTCACAACAATACTTCCACCATTGGTTCTAAGCCATGGGTGAAGCATCGGACAGTCTGCAACCAACAGACTGTGGACAAGCTAGACAACATTGGCAATGATATCGTTGGAAAACCTCAAAAGAAACAGCACTTAACACGGGACATACAAATTACAGACGTTTATCACGAACGTAATATGGGTCTTGGGATGGCTCCTCCCCTTTCAAAACTTCTCCTCAGTAATCGCTTGAATATCTGTCAAATCGAAAGTGGTAACAAAAGTGACACGGAAGGAATGAGCATGGATGACACGCTCAGCACTTTTGATCAACTATCACTGGCCGATGACACAATTCCCGATTGCAGTTATTCCGTGTCTTTAGGCAAATCTACCAGCAAAAAATTGGGTCACCCAGTATCACTGAAGAATGTCCAGAAGAAGCAGGCCCTAGGATCAATGCCAAAGTGTGGAAGTGGCACATTTGTGACAACAGCCGAAGTCACCCCAATAAGTTTAAATTTAGTAGGATTAACAACTCATGGAGATGGAGAATCCACCAGTTCCAGTTCAAAAAGCTCTCCGAGTGACTTATCACGAAGAGATGATGGGGATGGAAGATCCCTGACGGATTCCCAATATGGCAGCTATTCGCCAAGTATGGCTCAAAATCACTTAATTCAGAACGCTGCCGCTGTGTACTTTGCCACAGCCCGTGGCACTAACTCAGACTGTACTACCGTCAACGTTACAACTACTGCTACCGGTGGAGACAATCATTCTCAAAATTTGAGAAATCCCAATGAAATTATAATTTCAAAATCAACTCTGGAATCCGGAAATGTTTTCTCCGTGAGTAAGGAAAATTTGATCGATACAACGGAAGAAAACATGAGCTCATCAGAGTCTGCTTCAAGACGTAAGTGTAATCTTCCTTTATAATATTGTGCAACTTATTTATGGTTGATTAAATCTCAGTTACTAACTCTGTACTCAATCCTTCTTTGTTTCAGGAAACACGAAACCCAAACTACCTCTTACATTAGGAAACTATGGACAAAAGTCTTCAAAGTGCTAATTGGATGAAGTATTTTACCAAAATTTACTAACGACTGTTTGTACAATTCAGTGTGCCTTATAATGTATTTATACAATTATTAGTATTTTTAAAATAGACTTCCCGCTGTAATAACGTTTATGAAACTCACCGTTAAAAAGTCTGTAAATCAATACTCGTTTTCTATTTTAATTTTAGTATTTATTGTAGGACATGTAAAGTTCTCGTTCAAGTGCAAAACCTTGTATTATTTTTAAAACGTTTAAGATTTAATCGAATTTCGACTTAACTGATAAATCATTTTTAAATACGTGCGTAGTCAGCGTTTTTCATTGACTGTTAAAGTTGCAATTACGACAATTAAATCGAAATGTTACTTAATTGACAAAGAAAACAAATACCATTTTTATTCATTTTTGTAATGCATAAAATGAAGCTTCGAATCTAATCGCATCAAAGCATGTAGCCCAAAAGGCAAAATATGATTGTGCTGTGCTTTTGCGTATATGTATTCCATTGCAATCGCGATTCTACGAGAGTCGTCTGGCAAAAATGTAGTTTTTGAATGGCTGATGTTGACTCACATTCAAGAAAAAAGAAAATATATAAAGATTCAGAAGGAATTTAGTACGTGATAAAAAAAGTTTTTTTTTCTCATGCGTCGGTGCTCTATAGCTTTCCAGAAACCATAACTGTTCCATAAATCATAGCTTAACACTTGAATTGTCACTAAAAATTTAAATCTGCTAATCCTCATCATCATCATTATGAATGATATGCATTTTGCACAAGATCATGAATTCATGAATGACCTTCAAACTCTATTTTTACGGAATCTCAAACTATTAAATATGCGAGATGGTCGAATTCAAGCATTATTATTTTATTCATCGTGTCTTTCGGCACTTTTCGGAGGAGTTTACATATAAGCATTAGTACTACTATACAAATCTCCAACTATCCATAGAACAAGAACCAGCCCAGCAGAATCTCATTTTATTACGTAGCTGAGCGTAGCTAAGCGAGTATTGAGATTGACGTGACCGTCTGTCCGTCTGTCTGTCCGATCGATAACTCTCGAAAGAGG
>JAHZMX010003913.1:0-13599 GCA_027743895.1 Seira musarum
TACCACGCGAATTGATTTGGAATTCTATTGTAAATTCCAATTTGTATCAGATTTTTCCAAGGCTTGATCCTGTAAGTATACGGTTCGGCTCGAATCCTTAAGCAGTCTTCATCAATTGACTTATCAACGTAAATCATGTGCGAATGAGAACAGGTTTTATTGGTTTTGTTATTGTAGTCACTAAAAGACACATTTTGACCTGCTATCACAGCTTGGTAATCATCCTTTGTACGGCGAAAGTCGAAAAACGATTTTCCGGTTCGAACTTTTTTAGTGTCAATGTAGAAGTATTGACGCAGAACAACTGGGACTGTAAATGGGCCCAAATTTATGTTTTTAAAGTTTGTAATGTGAATGTATTGGCTACCTCCAAGTCTGCTAAGAAAATGGTTAAGATTCACTATGCGTTCATAATCATGTAATAATTTACATGTGGACCGAAAATGTGAAAAGGAAAATGTGAAAGCCAAGGCGAGTAAATAAATTGTCCTGTACCGATACATGTTTCTTTTGCTTTGAAATTCGGCTTGATTTGAATTTATAGAGCAATCACAAATTTCATAGGCTAAGATAACAGTTTTGTCAAGATTTACAAACCTAGAGCTACTCTAATATGGTAGACGACCCAAGAGAAACTATTTTAAATGCAATAGCATTATTTGATTTTACTGTCGGAGCGAAATTTTTCCAAGTTTTTGGTTTAACCACTATCCCTTAGTTTTTTTGCTTCGAATAAAAAGAAAAGAAAAAAATTCCCTTACGTATGAATCAAAAATCAATTTTATTAACCAAGTTTTACTTCATTTACTTAATTACCTTTCCGCACAAGTACCTTAAATCAACTAAGAGATTAAGAACTGAGTCGGTTGTCCAAATGGAAACACTTGATTATAAGTATGATGGGCATTTGAGTATTTTGTTATACTGATAAGGAAATATAGCAATTACAATACGAAATATAGGCTTGCTTGCTAATCTTATCCCTAGTTGGCCAGCATTTAATATTACAATGCAATATTTAGAGGTTTAAAGAGCATTATACAAATACTGAAAAGTTGGTTAATGTTCCTTTGAAAATTTAAAATCGACTGGCTCCGCATTCAGATTTTTTGTGAAAGCCTTAATTTAAAAAACACGAGATGAGCATATTAATATGGTATTTCGTAAACACGTAAAACCTAGAGAAAACAATGCACAATTCCTTTCAATTCCTTAAAAGGATCAGACATTGATTGTCATGAAATATTATTGATCCATACGTAAGCATAAATCTAATATCCTACACATCAAATTTTACATAAAAAGATTTGTCTGTCGTTGTTTGAAACCGAGCGGAAAAACTATGACGGGCGCGGACAATATGAATACTAGTGAACACCTGTAATCGATCGTTCTTAGTCCTTTGCACGATATATGAATTCAACGTATCCGAATATACAACAAAACTGAAACAAAATTGTACTCATTAAATATACAGGATTGTTTCAAATCGTGAAAAATGTTCTAAAAAATGCTTCAAGCGTCAAAACAAACCGTAACATCATTACCGTATGTAGTATCATTGAAATAGCTGAACACACAGCGCTGCACTACACTCCAAGGACATGCCATATACAGGTATTTGTCCTCCCGAAACCCTACTGTTTTTATTATGTGCAGAAACTGGTTCCAGATTTTTTTGGAAGTACGTATTCTGACATATATGTTAGTAAAACACCTGTAGTAGACGTGAAGAGTAAATTAGCATTTAACCCAATCAAACCATCAGAGAACAAGCCGTCTGGCATATTACGGTTAGTATTTATGGTGTAAATTTGATCAAGGTAATGTTTACTTCTTTAATTTTTGTGGTTGCGGAAATAACGGAGGTACGTCGATGAGCTTTATGAGACTTAAATTTGGATTAGACAGACAATTGGTTTTTGTGAGCAAGCTTTTCTCCACAAGATTACGTTCAAGCTGATGTCTGCAAACCTAGTAGCTGGCGGCGGGTGTTTTGCGTAGGTTATGACGGCCAGGTTTTTATCTACACGTGATATGGAATTTTCAACTACGAATGAAGAAACCACGATTGCCTGAAATCCCCATGAAAGTAATGAGTGTATTTTCGGGCATTACCCTAGTAAAACAAAAGTGTCGGCAATGCATACTTTATGCGTGGGATGCCCACAATAGGTTCAAAGTGGCAAATGGCAGAGCATCCCACATTCACCCCTCAATGTAAAAAAATTGAAGGATATCCAAATAACCCCAGAGGGAAGTCCCACACCATATCTCCGCGTTTTCTATTAATTTTTGATGAGAAATTCCCATAAATATAATCAGTTATAAATGAGTCATATATCCGTGGTATATGTAGAACTTAATAAGAACAAATACGAATTAATGAATTTCAATTGCACAACAATTTATTTATTACACATCATTTGAAAGCATACATAAGCGTTACTCTTTAATCCTAAGTTAAGTAGCACACATTTAACAACTACATCATTAACTTTAATTACATCAACTTCACTTGTTTTTTTCTACACCACGTGCCCAAACTAGACTACTTTTAACTGGGTACAAGGTACGCAAATCCTTAGATTTCAGGACCATACAATGTAGTTCTGACTCAACAATATCTAATAAAAGGAGAACCCGACCTCGTCTGTCTATAAAGCAGTTATCTCCATATTTTTTCTTAATACAAAAACCTTCGAACTTTAAGACATTAAACTACGTTTTATGATGAATGGGTTCATTCAATTTTACGTGACACTCTTGAGAAACACGCCTAACAACTTGTTCCAGCTGAAGCTTGTTACATCTCACCATTTTCTTAAGAACTTGTAAATAATTTTCGAACGGAAAAGACGAAACATAATCCAAATTTCCATACAACTTTGCATCGTCCGCTAGATGTAACAAATTGTGAAGATTATATATAACAAATGTTTGCCCATAAATTGTTGATCCTTTAAGAACAAACTTTTCCAGTAAGGCACGAGCAGTATCGTTATAACTTCTATCACTAGCATAATTTTAAAGTAAAATTTTAGCCGCAAAATGTAGCAGCATAAAATGATCATGCTTATCTGTATCCAAAACTTTGTACGATGCCATTGGACCTGTGTAGAGTAAAAACTGTCTGAATTCGGTTGCTTTAAATCTGTGCAAGTCTTTTAAACTTCTTGGTTTTCTAGCAAATTCACATAGAAAATACTTATTACACAGTGTTAAAAATTTAGAAATTTTTTGCATATCCGCAGATCTTAACTTAATTCCAACAGGCCCTTCGGTCCACATATACAAAAGTTTTCGCATTACACCCAAACATAGTAAATGCGTATAGTCTAAAACGAATTGATTGATCATGCCAATATTAAGCTTAGCTAAAGGAGATTGCTTAACATGATGTTATTCATCGAGCATTGCTAAAAAATCTTTATCGCTGCGTAACCTACAGCATTTAGTATCAAAAGTTACTCGATTTTTGAAATACTGACATTCGGTGGCACACCTTTCACAACTGTTGTACGGAGTATACGCCTTTATACATTTAACAAAAGATCTTGCAGGCGCATCTGCAATAAAGCAGCTTATTGTTATTGTTATTTTATATTTTTGCGCGTTATATTCAAAACCATTTTTCATCAAAAAATCTAATTCTGCAACCAACGGTCTTAAGAATTCATTGATACAACTTAGCTTTGATTCGCCAGAAAAAATTGCTACGAGCTCTGGTCTTGACGAAATACACTGATCTACTATTATTAAAACAGGCCAGAAGCAAACACTGCTGCTTTTACAAAGTGGTATACCGTCAGTATTCAATGATAATGAAATTAGATTTTTTACATTGCTATTCTTTTGAAACGGAAATCGAAAAGCGGTTAACGTGGATTTGACTAAGGTTTTCTAAATTGCTTTCTCAACTCCAAAAAATAATACTTTCCACCTCCAATGGTCACAATTGATACATTCCTTGGAGTTTTTAAAAGTGTCTTTTAAAAATGGCAGTTCGCAACCGACAAATGGTTTTACAATTTTTAACAGACTGTTTAAAGCAACATGACTAACATTAAACTCTAAAGCCCACTTAGCTAACAATGAAGACAATGATGTGTTTTGTTGAAGCTCTGATGTCACGTCATTAGTTTTACTTATTTCATCAGTTGAATCTAAACTATGTTCGTGATTCGGGACTTCGTAACAAGTTGCGACACACAATGTTGGTACACAATCACTGATATTTGTGGGAAGATTATTGGATAATTCCGGATCTTGAATAACCGGAGCTAGATTCTGAACTTCCGCTGATTGATGTAGAGTGTCCTGCAACTGGGTCAGGATCTCGACTGCGTCCCTGTTGATCTTTCTTCGCTGATTCTGGTACGATGACATTTCCTCTCTGCGCTTGACCCCCAGCTAAATCCCGAGAATTTCGAAGCCAACTCCTGATGTGGGATTCAATTAAAACTTCGGTTTTATCCTTTCCTGTGATATTCTCGTTCCGCTGCGTAGCGTCTGCAATATAATAACAGTGATAAGCCCCTTATTAAGATTGTTAAATCGTAACCAAATTGTATGAGTCGACCAACGTAGATGAGTCTTTACCAACAATAGCTTGCTTCAATTTCAGTTTTCGAAATTCCACTTTTCCGTTAAGTCCAACAAAATTTGTTTCTTTGGATAGCGATAGAATTAAAACTCGGACAAGGATGTTTATAACGGTCTTTCCACAGTCCAAACTACCAAAACTGCAGCAATATTTAACCTAACAAAAACAAACGTGTTATTTAAAAGTGAACTCAAAGTTCGAAGTGTAAATACACGCAGTTTGGATAAGAAGAATTCTCACAAAAATGTCGTAATTAGCGGTAACTTCTATCCAATTTTCAAAATCCTGCGAAAATTTTTCGATTCAAAAGTGGCAATTCAAACGGAATGGATGATGCAAATGATGACTGAGCTGTCGCATGAGTAGTGGAAGTTCTTTGGAAAAGTTCCGCGATTCCGTTCTTTATCTCTGCCAATGATCGTGAATAGGATAATTCTAGAGCTTATTAAGTGAGAATTGTCTATTTAAATTAAATTCTTGTAAAAAATAAACGTGAAAAAGGTATGGTGAAATAAACGTTTCTGTCTAATGGATATAGCCTCCAGTCGCGCTTCCACACTTTCCTTGAACTCCAAAATGTGCTCTAGAATACTCTCCAAGGTCTTGTTCTTATTCAAAACAGTATGTCCTGCTCCAGATCATTCCGACGAAGAGGATTCTTGAAACTGGAAAGAACTAGTGTGCTGAGGTGTCACAGGAGGTTCACTAATAGGTCGAAGGTCACAAAAAGTTCCTGGATTACTTTGGGAAGCCGCGTTGGTGCTAATCATAACCGTGGTTTATTCTACACAAAAATAATAATGTGGTTAAGTTGTGCCAATAACAATAGGATTTCACATTTAACCCACTTTTTCCTGATTCAATTGCTTCAAACTCCGCAGCAGTAGTGAGTGGCTAATAATCTTCTAATACGCTGGGATCGTCGTCACTACCACTGCTAGTATAAGGAGGGGGAGAGCCTACTAATACAAGTGAGCCTTCAGGTTTTGAAAGTGTTCTTCCGGTGAAAGGAGCGATGGTGGATTTCTTCCTCAGCCTTGGAGTAACAGTCTCTGTATCGGTGGTCTCAGGATTAGATGAATATTCTGTTTGCTTCTCTAGTCTTTTCCCATACTCGTACGACACTGGAATTCACAAACAAAGTAACTTCTATCTTCAGAAACTGCGGGACAGTGAAATCAATGACGTAAAACAAAACTGTATAAAACATTACCTATTCCGTTTCGCTTGATTTGTATTGGGAATCGTTTCGTTTTTTTCTAAGTGCTTGCACTTCTCGATTAACTTTGCAGCTGGAAACGGTGGCCACCAGCACTCGTTTCCACCGTCCAAAATCCAACTGCTTGGAATCAACGCAACACAGTTTTCTTTTTCGACGAAATTAACAATTGCCCACATTTTTTAATAATGTCGCGGTTACTGGTGGTTTAAAACACTAAAATTTAAACACTGAATCCTGTTAAACACTGAAACAGGATAATTATATGACATTAATATTAAAAAGATTTACGTAATTCAACAACCTGAAATCAGCGTTTTCTCAACGCAACTACTTCGTTATGCACCCAGGAAAATACCTGGCTGTAGTCGCTTCAAATTGTGCATGGTTATTTTTACACCTTGAAAGCTTTCTTTTTGAGAACGTCAATGATTCCAAATTGGTGCATTAACATCATTGTAACAATTTTCACTTTTAAATTTATTTACTTTCGATATTATGATCTTGTTGATGCACGATGAACGCACGTGTCTCAAAAACTTTTAAACATCACTAAAACTGGTTTCACATTCAACACGAACTGTTGATTTCTCCATTGAACAGATGAAAACACCAACGAGTTTGACCTTCTAAATATTTCTACAACTTGCGCAAAAACTGACCTGAGGAAGTTTTGTTTCCATTTGCATGGAAAGCGAGGAAATGCTGGATTTAGGTTCTCCCTGAAACCAAAGCTAAAATTAGCAAACCTTAAACTGTGCTTATTGCAATGTATACATTCTCAATTACTACAATTAATTTCACTTGAACGGCCTGATCTTCCAAAGACGGTAGTTTCTACCGCAGAGTTCAAGTCACTAAAACACTAACAACAATTTCCCTAGTTAGATAGGAAGACAAAATAATGCAAGCAAGCGACAACACAGATGTAAATGTAAGAGCAATATTGCTTCGTAATCGAAGCTAAAACGGAGTGAGGAATCCAGATATTAAGCAACACAAAGGACCATAGACGCTGCGTAGTCATAGCCAGGCCAAACGCAAATATCTCGAAAGAGCATTCGAGACCCCTCACGAAATTTGGCATGAAGATAGATTAGTCCATTGCGAATTTTTTAAGACCAAAACCAGGAGTGGTCTCGGTTGCTCTTTTGAATTATTGCACTTTCAGTGGGGGCATCTTTTTCCTTAATGGCAGGAAAATGTTACCAATGGCCTGGCTATGACTACCAAGCGTCCATCCTCCTTTCTTTGCCGTCTAGCTACTACATCGCAAGTAGGTGTAGCAGCCAAACATAACTTTCCAATAGAATATCCGATCGCATCAGAATCGTGTTTTGTAGTGACGATATCACAATTCGAATAATCGCGGCTTGCATACTGGGAACAAATAAACTATTAAGGCAACTTATTAGGAACGTTTCAAACCCTCAAGACATTTTCAAATTTGTGGGTAGTTCACCGCGTTTTTTAAATTACAAAGATTTTGGTTTGAGATTGAAAAGACATTAATAATTCCATCGGCGCAGCAATTGTATAGCTCTTAGTTCTTCTTATGCGGATAAAAAATTCGGTTAAAGGAGTTGAACAGAGTAGAATGTAAGGCAAGGTCTTTGTTTCAGCATCTTATTCATGTTAAAATTTTATTTTATATCATTATTGTAAATACAAAGTAAGCATTACTGCATATGACACATGTATTAGATGACATACATTATACATATACATAAACATTACATTGAAGAACACGCAGAGTCGCTTAAGCTGTTTGGTGGAAATGGAAGGTGAAGTTCACGCACTATTTCATCGTGTTCCACAACAGAAGGGTAGGAGTTAGGCGAACTCCTAAATTAATAGGATCTTTCCTCTTCACTTATCTCCCTTATCTCAGACGAAACACTGTATGAAGAAGACGAATCCATACCTACTGGAGCACTATGTCCTTGACAGATAAAGTCTGAAACGTTTTCGTGAGAAGCACGCCCGACTCTAGGGAATAGAGATCTTTCCTCAGGCTTGTCTTCACCAAACTGGCTAGGTAAAGTCACATCAAGGGCAGCTACGCAACGAAATGACAAGCTGTGGGATGGGTTGATGTTATTATTAAGGTACCTCCCAGGAGATGCTGATGATGATGATGATGATGGTGATGATATGGAGATCTTATTCAATGGGAGATCATACGGCGATTCCTCGATAGGGATGTGTGGACCTCTAGCTCCATCATCACAACTATCCTCAAAACTATTGGGCTCCACAGGATCCATGGGAAGCATAGTACTTAGAATCAATAACACCACAAATGAAATAAGATATAATGCACGTATGTATGAATGTAGTATAATTTATGAATGAGTACTTACCATGTTCATCACAAGCTGATGATGGTTGTTTTAGTTTTGGTGCATTCTCATAAACAAAAGAGTTTGTACTCTTTCGTTTATGAGAATGTGACTAGACGACTTCACTGTTGCCGGGGAATCTCCACATCTCGGCGTTGCGACGACCCCTATTTTCATAGAACAGCATGGCGATGTCATCTTGATGTTCCCCTTCTATCACAACATTGGTGTCACGAGGAATCATCCGCTTCAACATGGACCAAAGCACTGGTGTTCGGGGGAAGTTTTGGCTAGTCTTGTAGCGAGGGAAGAAGCTAGGGGCCTTAATGTTCACACATACATGGGCGTACTGTGCCCAGGCCATTAACGCCAGAACTGGTGATGTATTTAAAATCCTGAAATAAAAAAAAACAAATTCATAAGCATGTAAGCAGATAATCATTGTAAATATTAATATAAAAAAACGATATTCTTTTCATGAATTTCCCGTCGTACTCTTTATAGTGTACGACAAGAGGACCCTCCGAAAGAACGGTGTTCACGAAGTCATCAATGGATTCCCGAACAGAATCCAAAAGGTTGCTGTCAACCAGATACCTTTTCCCTCGTACATTGTCCAGAATCAGCAACGAACAATGAATTGCCGGGAAGTTTTCCTCAGCCACATTTCTGTACCAAAGGAAGGCAGCTAAAACACCTTCCTCGACAAGCAGAGCCTCTGGAACCCGGGTCGGCTGAAGGAGTTCCAGTCTTGGTTGATCAATGGTGTTGCAGGCCACCAACCGATAATGAAACACCAATTCGGGAACCAAAACCATGTCCGAATTAAACATGTATTGGTGAGCAGCACGATCTACCTCAGCAACAGTAATAGGTTGAAACCCGATATTCGCCATTTCTAATGGGGCAATAAGGAATTGGACGTTTAATTTTTTTAAAGAATATTAGAGTGGTGTTTCTCAGGAGAAGTTAGAAGAACAAGTGATGATTTCTTTAGAAAAACTTGCAAGTATTTATGCATGCAGTTAAAACAAATGCACTAGGGGTACCTGACGATCTTCAGTCGTTTGAACAAGTTATATTTACCAAGTAACCCACTTTACGAAGGAAAATTCCATTCATTCAAACCTGACATTGGGGATTACTTCACTGAGGAAAAAACGAAGTGCACACTACCTAAAGCCAAAAGGGTTCCACGTGCTCACCCTTTCTTCATTTTTAGATTCACTCAAAAAAAACTCAAGTCCAACGTTTACCCTTTTCATTCATTCAAGACCGCCTGACACTTTAAATAAAAACTAATGAATGAAAAAGGGTAAAACCACCATAAGTGGAAATGTTTAAAGCACGTATACCACTACCTGACACTTTAAATAAAAACTAATGAATAGAAAAGGGTAAAACCACCATAAGTGGAAATGTTTAAAGCACGTATACCACGACCTGACACTTTAAATAAAAACTTATGAATGGAAAATGGTAAAATGAGAGAAATGAATGAATGAATGAAATGAATGAATGGTTGAAGGCAGGCGTTGGTTCACTTTTAAACTCCAGACGGAGGATACCGCTGGCGACGCAGCCGACAGTGGTATACGGACTGCTGCCGGGGTCGGCAGGATCCAAGTTTAAATCCAGACGGAGGCTGGTAATGTAGTCAGTAAAGTAAATCATTCTATAACCATTGATATATCTCATTTACATTACTATTTATTTCTTTTTAGCTATTATGACGTATGAAGCCGAGGAAAAACGAAGAAGTGAAGCGGCTCCTCGACCACCGTCACCAGTTGCTGGACCTAGTACTGCTGCAGGCCCTCAACCTTTCTTAGTGTTGGTCTCCGACTTTCAGGATGTTCTTGGAGCTACTAATCCCAACGTTGCTGTTCCAGTGGAAACCTTGGATACTGATCAACCTATCAATAGGTTTTATACATCGTTGGAACCATCCACTTCCACAGCAGCTCATCTCACAATGGCTGGGGTAAACATCGATCAGAATGACGTAGAAAGTGCTGAAGTTTCTACTCCTTGTACGTACGTCTGTCATTTCAAATTAACCTAACTTTGCCTTACCTATTTATTATTGCTAATTTAGAATTTTTCAATTCGTTATAGGTATGGAGATGGTTGGTGCTCAGGGTTCCAGGATTTCACCCCAACCAGCTACAACAAGTATCCACCAAGGAGACTTGAACCAATCTTCGCAATGGCCGTCTGACCCCTACGAATCAGACATCTCGGATACTAGTGACGACGACACTGGCGACTTCGAAGGACTCTTGAACCGAATTCAACAAACAGGCGGGACAGGGCTTTTACAATAATCAAATTACAGACAGAAAGAAAGATGATTATAACGTGGATGTTGCTAAACAGTGTCTTAAAGAATTACTTGGTTGTACAGCCGAAAAATTAGTACTTGTTAATGAATGGAACGAAACTGCTAAAACGACAATGACCACCAGCAGTTCATAAGCTGTTAAATAGTAGTTATAATTTCAGCAAAGAGAAATGTTGCATTTGTGATCAAACGTTTTTGCCAAGCATGACATCTGAAAATTTCATTGATTCTCGGGGAAGTAAACGGGAAGATTTACATGAACACGTAGTTGGACATCATCTTCACATGCCACCTTATAATTATCTTGGTCTTGCCCACAACAATTGTAATTTTGTAGCTAAGGCGTATAATGACTATCCGGACGATTATGATAAAAATTGGGATCGACCAAAATCGTGGTTATTAGATTTATATAAGAATAACCTTTACGGATGGGCTTAACAAAGTTATCTAGGCTCGCATGATTATCATTTCTTACCCCAACAAAACGTAGACCTGATTAAATACGACATTCGTTCAAGAAAGGCGACCCTGCCGGATGATGGTGAATATGGGTAAATGTACGAAGTAACAATATCTTATCCTGAGCGTTTGCATGAGTAATTTAACGAATATCCTCTATGTCCATCCAAAAGGTATGTACGACCAGAAGAAGTCTCGCAAGATCAGCGAGACTTGTGCGATTTACTTGATATTGGGTCGTCTCCTTGGGAGTGTCAGAAAATGATTGCATACTTAGAGACAAAGCGCGTAACTTGCCATTATCGTGTTCTTGAACTATGGCTTGACTTAGGTTTAGTAGTTGAAGACGTTCATCGTGTCTTGCGCTTTAATCAACAACCATGGATGGAGCCGTACATAAAATTCAATAGTGAAATGCGTGGAAAGTCAAAAAGCAAAATTGAAAATAGCTTTTTCTAAAATTTTTGAACAATGCAGCGTATGAAAAGACGTTACGAAACGTTAAAAACTGTGTCAATATGGTTTTAATCAATAATACTGATCAAGCAGTTCGATATGCTAAAAAACCGACTTTGCGACATATTAAAATTCTGTCGGATAACCTGTCTTTAGCAGTCCTCTCTAAAAAGGCGGTAAAGTTAGATTCACCTCTAATTGTTGGAGTTACAGTTCTTGACGAATCCAAACGGTCAATGTATGCTCTCTTCTACAAATATCTTAAGGTTAATTTTGCAGACGTAAGGCTTCTTTATACAGATACTGACAGCCAAATAGTTCAAGTGTTTTGCGATAACGTTTACGACGAAATACGAAATGAAGAAAAGCGAACCTGAATTCGATATGAGTGAATATGATCCTTCACATCCAATTTGGGGACAATACCACATTAATGAGCAAAAAAAGGTACCAAATTTTATGAAAGACGAGTAAAGCAATGGTATAATGACTCATTTTGTTTTTTTAAAAAGTAAGCTGTACGCTTTTAGGTTTAAAATGATTGGACCAAACGGAGAGACTACACAGGATGGTATGGTAAAAAAAAACCAAAAGGTATATCACGCAGTTGCGTTGATAAATATATAAAATATACATCTTATTACGAGTGTTTAAAAAATGCCCCAGTTCTAACGTTTGTTGTAATGAAGGGTATACGAAGTTTTAATCACAGTTTGTACACAATTCGCCAAAAGAAACGCGCACTTATTTCGTTTGATAACAAAAGGTATTTGCTTGATTCGGTGAACTCACTTGCTCTCGGTCACAAAGACATACCACTATATGCTAAATATTACGAATACGAATCTGATTGCATTGATTTAGAGGCCGTTTTCGAGAGCAAATATGAAGCAAAGGTATTTCTTTGAATGGAACAGCGTACGCTTAGAAAACGTAAGTGTGTACAAGACTGTGTCAAGTTAGATTACTATGTATGCGATCATAATAATAATGTTTAAGGTAAAAAGTTAAAATGTTAGGTGTTAGATATAAACGTGTATGTTTTGTTGTATAAATAAAAAGATTTTTTGAGAATTAAAGATTAGTCTAGTTTTTTCCTTTAACTAATAATCATCAAATAATTGGGGTTATTTGAGACAGACTTCATTGACATGGGACTTTTCCAGCGATTTTGGGAAAGGCTTACAGGAAAACAAACGAAATACCATGAAAGAAGACAAGATCATTATAAACAAGGGTATTTTTTTCGAAACTGTCGACAAGACGTTCGCCCAACCGACGACTACGCGGAGCCTTGAGATAGTTTGAGTGTTGATGTAGTTGACGAAAAGAGAATTGATTACAGACCTTTACCACCCATAAGCGAGTACTATTGGTTGTACGGACTGCCCGGTTACGCATATTATACAGAATTATGAAGTCACTCACCTGTGTATTATTCTTTTTAACTTTGATGGGGATAACACTGTACATATACAACGCACCCATCCCATCATGTACAGACGGAAGATGCCAACGATATATATTTGAAGTACCGCTAATTAATTCTTGTCCAATTAACCCATATACATACAGTTGTGTTCTTCCGAGCAATACCTCGATACCGACTTGGGATGAAGAATTGTTAATACAAACGTTAAGAGACATTGTACATTCGGCGTATTTAACATCACGTCAATTGGAAGAAAGACTAATGCAGTTTTACAATAAGGACGGTTCAAATCACACTAATGAGCTCAGTACGTTTTTACCTTTAAGCTTAAAACGATCTGGTTGTATTTTCTGGTGTAAAATGGATTTTGATTACAGGTTCAAAGGACCATTTACCATGGTCATTTTGGGGAGCACACAGTCAGGGAAGTCTACCCTTACCAGCAAACTTCTCGAAAGAAGACACGAGCTTATAACACCTAATGTTTCTGATGTGACAAATCTGTACACTGAATACCAACCCAAATTTAACGGGAAACTCTAGGAAGTGATTCTAAACATAAATTTTGAGAAAGGTTTGCCTGAGGACTGGGGAGAAGAGACAACAGCTCACCGTCTGTTTGTGATTGACGATCTTATGAATGAAGCCTCTACTTCAAAAGACATGCTATATTTAGTTTCAATTGAATTGGTTAAAATCACCAAATAAGCAGTTCTGTGCCGCGTTACAGCTAATGAA
>JAHZMX010003914.1:0-15578 GCA_027743895.1 Seira musarum
ATGATAAGCCAAACGAAAACGAGGTCGTAGAAAATGTAGCCCCTTCTTCAGTGGAACACAGAAAAGAATTTCGGATCACAGTTCTTTTAAAACCAAATACTGAACATCCAGCAGAGGAACCTAAAGTTCCATCAACATTAACGAATGATTCAAACATGGAATGCGAGATTATTGACATTGACGATGATGACGACGACATCATTGAAGTAGAAGAAATTCAACGAAATGTGGAGGTCTCCAATACAAATGCGGGACACAATGAACTGGAAGTTGAGGTGGTGGAAATTGAGGACACTCCTCATCATAGCAATTTTTGTGTTAATGAAGATGTTGCCGAAATCCAAAGCACTTTGAAGACCTCAAGCCTTCACAAAATTGAGGCACCTTCGAAGACCTTGCGTCCACTATTCAAGTGTCAGAAATGTTCAAAACGGTTCGCCCTGGAGGAAAATTTCAACGATCATGAAAGAACATGTGAAGCTATAAACATGGAGGAAAACGAAGAGGATGATAGAAATGACAATGACAATGATCACGTTTGGCATCTGCCTGAGAATAATGAAGAGCCAGAGGGAAATGATAATAGTGACAATGGAAGTACTGGAAGAAGCCTTCAATTTACTGTGGATTCATATTCTGTTCCATATCTCTTCATGAGGACCAAATTCAAATGTTCCCAACCCAACTGCAATATAACTTTCTTCAATCAGTCAGACTTGGACAATCATTCCAATCTTCATGGAACCTTCACATGTTCATTCTGCCCTGTCACCAAATCATATGCTCCTAACTTAGCTGATCATGAACTAACCGAACACGGACAAAAAAATCTCACAAGAGTCCTTAATGACAAGGAATTTAAGTTGTACTCTTGCGTCCACTGCAATTTCTCGATTGTACGGTATAAATTGATTTGTATAGATCACCATGTCTCCGCCCACATGAACTTAATCCCGGATAGGCATACATGCCCTGTTTGTTTCGCCCACACTCGGTTGGAAGTAGCTGGAAAAGGAAGTAAAAGTTCTGGAATTGGCAGACATTACAAAACTTGTCATGATGTTAGCCGAATTAACTTCAAGAAGACGTTCCGTTGTGACTTTGATGGATGTCCGGCATATTTTTTGAAAGCTGGTCAACTTGAAATACACAAGAAGAAAATACACACTGACGGGGAAGACAGTGAAGAAACCGAAGAGGGTGTAAACGGGAATCCTGTTATCATTCGAGTCAAGATTCATTCAAAATCCTGATTTCTCCAAAAAATCCAATTGAAAACTTTATGTAAAAATGAATTGATTTGTTTAGTAATAGAAAATAACTCTTCCATGAACTATGACAATTAGATTTCACTGAACTAGAAAAAAATTAGCATAAAAAATATTTTTGTATTTTAATTCTGTACAATCCAACGACGATGTTAGTATACCTTTGTATAACTTTAACCTTTTCTGTCATTAGCAAAGCTCTTGATGAGCAGAGAATGTGATTACGGGAAACCCGTAAAAATTAAAAGGATGTTCAAATGCATAATTGGGGTCATTGATTGTGGCACCTATAATACTTACTATTAGAATTAGAATACGTACTATAAATACATAAAATTTTGTCAAACATTTCACTGCATACTATATTAAAATACTTTTAATACTCATATAATTGATAGCATTAATGACCTAATTAATTTTTCTATAATTCATTTCTGAGTCGTTGAAAAATGGACGCACACAATGAAGAAAGTGTACCACTTGTAAGCTAAGTGTAATAAACACAATTCAAAGTAACGAAAATTAGTACTTATAAAATATTTAGTAATTAAATGACTAAATTTTCTTTACTTACACTTAAAACGGCTTTCAATGTAATGGGCATATCGTTGAATATATACTCTGATAGTATTGGAATTAAAGTCGTCAACTACCAGATAAAGTTGATCCAGGGGAATGGTCTGTCTTTTTATTTCATGAAACAACTAGTCTTTTAGTACCGTCATCTGAGATTTGTTCTAAAGACAAAATAATAAATACTCGAAGCACTACTTACTCTGAATAACAGTCCTCATTGCTCTTTACCTTCCTACACATATCCGCAGAATGAAGAATATATATTCTGAAAAAGAAAATATATTGCTCAGTTTACCAATGATATATCGGTGAAGCAGCCCAACAGAATTGGGCATCTGGTACGTGTCAAATGTGAATGCCAAATTCGTGCTATCCTTAAAGTCGGGCCCACATCCTGGTAATATCCAATTTTTGCAGAAAATACATACCTGCCGATATGCAATCCTGAGATTGGGTCCGCAAAGCTCAACATGTTAATCAACGCGAAAATTGCAATGACGAACACATTTTGCATAAAAGCCGTATAAGCCATAAGCCGCGTCCATTGTATATTGAATACTTGGCACTTGGATATGAAATTGAGTAAGGATATTAAATTTTCTAAACTTCTATGGCTCCAGACGAACTTAGTGAATAACTGATAATCGAACGTAACTATTATATTGCTAATCAATTTTATGTAGCTGGATGGGCTGGTAATTTTTTTTCAGCCTCATTTGCCTTACCTCTGCTACATACCGTGGTAAGCTTAGAGCTGTAATAATGCCGAACAAAATCTCACTGCACTTACCCGACCTGATATAATACTGAATCGTTTCTCCAAGTTTTATCTCAGAATGCGAATGAATTCGAAATGGTGAGCCGAAAAGACAACATGACACCGTGTGCATGAGTCTAAGAAATTTCGTGCGTAAAACTGTTATAGTTTTGAGCCCCTTGGAGCATATAAAAACTTCCTGTGACATTTTCAATTTAACTTTCTTGATATTGAATAAAATTGTTTTACAAGATCTCGTCAAAAAAGTACAAGTGATGCCAATATAACATGTCTCACTACCACTACGCATACGCCTTAATAAGTTAGATCTTATCAAGCACATTCTACTTAATTACAAAGGCAAATGTAATAATTTTCAAGATCTGACCATCATTATGATCGGATTGATGAAGACTGTGCACTGATGATTAAATTTGTCAACGTTGCAGTTGCCAACTAAAATTGTTTAAAAAAATGACCAATGAAGGTTACTTCGTAATTCTCTTGATTGTCAGATATGCCAGTATCTTACGGCTGCAGTAGATGACAATGTCATCGGAAAATCGTTAAAGACCTTGAGAGACACCGTGTTTGCGTTCAAGTCGCTTAGAAACACGTACATTAAATCATCAGGTACGTTTTGTACCTGCCTTTGAATGTGCATCCAATCTTTTATTTTCGTCATCTAGGTGCATTAAAAGAAAAGAATATTTTTAAAAATGGATGTAGGATAAACTATTTTTCTAGCTTGATACTACAATGTAACATACCTTTTGATATATACTGGAACACAAGAAAAGAAACAGCACTGATACACTCATAAATTCGGTAAATGTTAGCAGCTGAATTATTCGAATCGACCGCAAATTCTGTTCGGGAAGTTCAGCCGACATTAGGTCAAAATTTAGTGGACTTATCAATGCAATTTCTAGGAAATTAGTAACAGTTAAAAAACTAATTATCCGGTTCAAATTTGTAGAAATTTCTCGCAAGCATTTGTAATGCTCGCTCAGTTTTGCCCATTTCCTATTCATGGCTTCCATTTTAAAGGTGTTTACAATGCACCAAAGAGTAATTGCGGAAAGTGTTGTCAGTAAATTGCTTAACGTCCCGACAAGAAATCGATGAAGTAGACCCAATCCTGTGATAACGACAAGTGCGTCATGAACCAATGAAATATTGTAAAAATATGCCAGATTTGCAGTGTCTTTAAAATTATCCCACCATGGACCAGCTTTGACAGTGACGCCAAGTAGGTAGACCCTACCGGCGGATTCTACAAAGACAACTATTGCAAGGAAGTACGTTATGAGCGTAACAAAAATTGGAGATGCAAAAAATCGGCTTCTTGTTTTCGATGATGATTTTGCCTTGTAAAGGATCAAATTTAGTAATAATAATAAATCATGCTGACACTTTGGGCTCCAAAAGATTTGCAAACATGAAATTCGGACTCCACAAGAGGCAAGGCTTGCGAGAAATTGAATATATCTTGCAGGACTGTTCAAATTCTCAGGCCAAAGCAGTCTGAATTCTGCAATGTACCATGGCATACTTAAAACCATAAGTACGAAAGAAATTATTCTAGTAAACCAATGAGACGATATGATACAGTGAGAAATATTTCCCGTTTTTTCGTCTTTCACTTGCACTATTTGAAATGGGCTACATAGCAAAATATTTGCCAAATCGAAATAACTGACGAGGAACTTAACGTGTTCCATGCTTGTGCGGTTTTGGTACTGCCTTTAAACTGACTTTATGAAATATGCAAATGTAAAAGGGTCCACCTATAGCCAAAATTAAAATTACACTAAATGGTTTCAATAATGTAATTGTTTTATGTATCTTTGCGAAGCATCTAGCCGCATTTGGAACTCTCCTTGTCGTAGATTGATTAGTAGATATTATTAGAGTATTAGAATTAAAATTAAGACAGGATCAAGCAAACACATGCAATTCGGTTATTTCAAAATGCAATAGAATACAACGGAATCCCATGTCAATTGATGTATCTCAAACTCATTCGAGAAAAGCATAAATGAATATGCAAGAAAAAGAAAGTGATCAAATTAAATCTCGTTATCATGGGAGTCAATTAATTCAAAATATTTCTTTCTCTATTTTTAAGTATTTTACGTTAAATTATGTTCGTTGTACGTAGTTCTTAAAAATAAGAAATTTGACAATTCGCATGACATCTACATCTCGAGAATAGTTTCGGCTGGTGATTGTCCTTATTGGACGTTTTTTGGGCTTAAATGCTAGGTAGAATTTTGGCAACATCTTTTCTTCAACAAAGTTCCTGTCAAGCGAGTGAGGGACGATTACCTTCAAAAGAATTTGAGAAAATATTATAATTGGTGTCGTGAACACAACTGTTGTGATACTTTTGAGCTCATAGAAGGTTTATTTAATAAATTTTAGTATAAATGTAGTCTTAGGTTGTTGTAAACTGGATGCAAACGATGAAAAAAGTCAATGTTACACTTGCAAGCTAAAAGTAACAAATATATTCAAAAGTTACAAATTTTAGTATTGTAAAAGCGTTAGGTATTTTAAAAACTGGATTTTGGTACTTACACTTGCAACGGTTTTAAATGTAATGGAAATATCGTTGAATACTCTGAGTGATATAGTTTTTGAGTTCAAGTCATCAACTATCATATAAAGTTGATTAATTGGAATAGCCTGTCTTTGGATTTCATGAAACAACCAATCTTGTAGTAACTGCATCTGTAATAAGCATTAAAAGGTACACTAAAACACTGAAGTAATTGATTATTACATTCATAATCCTAAAGAATATTTACCTTTTTACAAATATCTGCTGAATGAAAAAGAAACGCGTACAAAATGTAGACATAACTTGCGTACGACAAAGCCTTCACCGGTCTCTGGATTACATGGGTTTCTCCTGAACTTTTTTCGTAGAATATATTGAAACTAAAAGGGTTCTGAAAGACTGCTTCCAACAAATTTGCTGCTGTAAGTGGTCCGAATAGTTCATTGATTTTCTTTGTGATTTCCCTCAGATGCAAGTACCTTTTGTGTATCTGACAATACCGTGGGAAACTATCAGTTTCCACTTGTAAACTTTCTGTAAAATCCACCGTAACAGACCACAGAGTTAGGACTGCTGAAAGGGAAAATATGTTGCTCAGTTCACCCATGATATATCGGTGAAGTAGGCCAAGAGAACTGAAGACCACAAAGTAGTCTGGCATCTCGTATGTGTTAAATGTGAATGCATAATTTGTCCCATTTTTAAGTCCGTTCCACCATTTCAATGTTGTCCAACTTCTACAAAAACTGCAACCCTGACGATATGATATCCATCGAATAGGCCCAAAATTTAAGATGTATATAAGCCCGACAATTCCAATTAGGAGGATATTTCTTGAAATCTTCGTATAACTCGAAACATTATTGTGGTTAACTCCACCATAATGCACTGAATAGCTGGATATGCAATTAAGCAAGGATATTAAATTTTCTCGACTTTCCTGGTTCCAAACGTATTGAATAACGGACAATCTGTTGAAGGTTGCTGCCATCTTGCTAATGAATTTTATGTAGCTAGCTGGGTCAGTAAAATTTGTTGGCCAGGTTTGCCTTACCTCTGCAAAATACCACGGTAAGCTGAAAGCTGTTAAGATACCACAGACAGTCGTCATATACTTACTTGACGTAATATAATACCGTATCGGTTTTCCTAGTGTTATCTCAGAATGCGAGTGAATACGGAATGGTGAACAGAAAACAAATGACAATGCTGAGCAAACGTATTTACGATAGACCAAAGTGTAATTGCAGAAAATAAGGTGAGTAAATTGCTCAAAATTCCCACAAGATAGCGATGAATTAGACCGAATACAGATAACACAACAATTGTGTTCCAAACCTCCGAGATATCGTTAAAATACGTCTCTTTCATATTCTCCCACCATGGCACAACCTTAATATTGACGGCAAGTAGGTACACTCTACAGGTGGCAACTATCAAGATAAATATTGCAAGAAAATTTGTTACGGCTGAAACAAATTTTGGAGTTGTATAAAATTGGCTTCTCCTTTGCAGGGGTGATGATGATGAGAGTATTGTTGATTCGCTGAGAATCAAATTTAATATCAATAGTAAATCTCGCTGACACTGTTTGCTCCAAAAGATTTGTAACAAAGAAATCCGAACAGCACAGGAGGCAAGGCTAGAAAGAAACCGAGTATATCTTGCTGGATTTTTCAAATCGGCTGGCCAAAGTTGACTTATTTCTGCAATGTACCACGGTATACTCAAAACCATTAAGAGGAAACATATCGTCCGATTTACCGGATGGCATATAAGAACATAGTGGGAATTTTTAACCGTTTCTGGGTCTTTTCTTAAACAAAAATGAAATGGACAACATAGCAGGCGATTTGCTACTTGAAAATAAATGCAGAGAAAGTTTACATGATCCATTCCTGGTTCCGCCATACGAAAAATGTGAATTTGAGTAATGGTAGGAAAGTAGACTTAGGAGGAGGAGGAAAAATGTTTGCCCCAAGAACAATGAGGTATTAGAAGCGGATAAAACTGAGTTTGTAATTCCTGTAATCAATCGAGTTTAGGTCAATTCAAAACTGTAATTGTGGGAAGGAGAGAGTAAAATGAAGAAGTGCACAATGTTTTTCAAATCAGTGACTCGAAGCTTTTTTGACTGTAGGTGAGTTCGTGTTAAAGGATATTGTCTTTATGGTACTTGCTATGCCTCCTCATTTTAATAATTATATATTTCAATTATATATTATCGCTAACACTCAATCAAATTGCGAGGACCAAAAGCCACGACTATCGCGGTTAGTCAATCAATTAATTTGACGGCGACGACAAAAGCTGCACTCTAGTGATCGAATCTGTAAATGTTGGAGGTACAGTCAGGAATGTTGCATGCGCCAAACGCGAATCTGGTATTTGTGCCCTTCCTTATGTAATTCTAGTAGTGTCAAATTTTTGCATAAAAGAAATTCTTGACAATATACGAATATGACGACGTAGACTCATATCATTTTGAAATGGGGGAAATTAAACCTTTCACGTTTTTTAACTGTATGGTTTGTGTCTTCCGAAATTGAGTTTGAAACACAAAAATGTTACCCTTGTTAAAATTGACATTTTATTAACAATAAAGAAGAGTTTGCTAACGTTTATACAGAACTGGACGAACAAAAGGAATCATTTAAATAATTTTGCTTGTTGTCTATCAATATTTTTAGTAACAACACAACCAATCCTCTAGGAACATGGTTGTTATATTGAAGCCAAATTTGAAGGAATGGTAACGTATTCTGTAGCAAAAATGCAAATTATTTAATACCAATATTATGCTCAAATACTGAATACTTACATACTGAATGGATGTGTGCTTAAGTCGTTGAAAACTGGACGCAAACAATGAAGAAAGTCAATGTGGCGCTTGTGAGCTAGATATAACAAAAGTAATTCAAAGTAGCCGGAGAAAGTAATATACAAACCTCAAAATAAGTCGCTACTTACACTTGCAACAGTTTTCAAGGTAACAGGAATGTCGTTGAATACTCTTATAGATATTGTGTTCGAATTTAGGTCATCAACTACCAAATATAGCTGATCAATTGGAATAGCCTGTCTTGCGATTTCATCAAACAACCAGTCGTGCAGTACTGACATCTGTAATTTTAACATTCAGAAGTAGTTACTTACAAGTCTATTATAGGTTAAGTGTTGATATTTAAGACTTTCTAATTTGAGGTTTATTCTCTCACCCTTCGACAAATGTCAGCAGCATGCAGTAAAAATGCATTTATAATGTAAACGTAATTTAAAAAGACCAAAACATTGAATAATTTTTCAATTGTATGACTTTTCTCAGAACTTTTATGGTCGAATAAGCTGAAACTAAAAGGATTCAGAAACACCGCTTCCAATAGATTCGCTCCTACGAGCATCCCAAATAATCCGTTGACTTTTAGCGTAATTTCCCTCAAATGCATGTACTTTTTGTGCACCTGATACCATCGTAAAATGTGGTCATTTTCTCCTTCCAAAGTCAGTAAAGATCCAGTCAGTAAATCAGTAAAGTCAACTGTGACGGACCAGAGTGTCAGAACTGCTATAAGCGGAAACAGGTTGCTGAATGTGCCCATCAGATACCGGTTCAGAAGCCCGAGGGAACTCAAAGCTGCAAAGATGTCAGGCATCTTGTACATATCAAATGTGAATGCAAAATTTGTTCCATTCTTAACTCCTTTCCACCATTCAGGTAGCGTCCAATTTTTGCAGGAAATACAGTCCTGACCATAGGACACCCATAGATATATTCCAAAATTCAAGGTGTGTAAAAGTTGTACTGTCCCAGTAAAAAGTATATTTCGTGCAATAGTCGTGTAACTCAATACATTATGGGTGTAGGTGCAACCCTCCTCCACTGCATATTTACTGACAAAATTAAGCAAGGATATTAAATTTTCTTGACTTCTTCGGCTCCACACATAATGAATGACTGCCAGTCTGTTGAAAGTGGCAACAAGTTTGCTGATGCATCTTATATAGCTTCCTGGGTTTGTAAAATTAGTCGGCCACGTTTGTCGGACTTCAGCAAAATACCATGGAAGGCTGAGAGCTGTGAGAACTCCGCAAACAAATTTCATATACTTGTTTGACGCAGTATAATATTGTATGGGTTTTCCAATTTGTTTCCCAAAACTTGTGTGAAGATGAAATGGTGAACAGAGAGTAACGCACGATAAAGAGTGCAAGAAGGTTAGAAATTTTGTGTGTGAAATTGTTTTAGTAGAAGCTTTTGAGGCAGAATAAAATAAAGTTTGCTTGGACATTTTATAAACCATCTTTAAACAACTCTTAAAGTGATCGTAAAAAAATTCTTTCCGCATATCCAGTTTTCTTGTACAAGAATGCTTGATCAAATATGTCTTATCGATTACACTCTATCAAATTGCATATGAAAAATCTGATAACCACCGAGGTAAGATCATCAGTTTGACGGCGACATGGGTTGCACACTTATTATGAAATTTGTGAATGTTACCGTTGCTAGCTGAAATTATTGAATTAAATTAGACTACCGCAATGTACAAGCATTTAGTTAATTGTGAGACATTTAGATGAACTTACCACGGCCGTTGAAGCCAAGCTTATGGGGAAATCATTGAAAACCTTGACGGACACTGTATTCGCATTTAAGTCATTAAGGAACATGTACATTAGGTCTCCTGGTACGTTTATCATTTTTGACGGAATGTACATCCAATGCTTTAATGCTGTCATCTAGAACAAAGAAATTAAACCGAAAGATTTAAATTAAAGAAAGTTCTCAGCATCCGTTACAACGCAGCTAATGCCAAAGCTATATAGCCAGTCTGCAAAGTAATGTTTCAAAGGTTTCAATTAACCGTCCACTTTCGTTGGCTGTTAAAAATATTCCGAAATTGTAAAGTAATATTTTCCATCTTTCAAGAGCTTTTAAACAAGTTAGTACAAGCCAAATTTTACGTGGAAAAAGTTTTAGGATGTTCCAGTCGTTGAGAGCTTTTAGATTTCAAAACTTTAATTCATCAGCCCTGGTCAGATTTTAGGGCTTTTTGAATGATCTGGCACAAGTCATTTGCTTCGTCGAGGAAAGTTTAACTTATAATGAAATGCAATGAATGATGATCAATTCAGCATGCTCTTACGCTGAAGATGGGTTCAAAAAATAACGTGCAGGACAAGAAATGAACATGTGAAATGCAGGAATCCACGTCGTCCTTGAAATTCCTCTACCTATATAGTCTGCTACGTAACAATAGATAGAATTCAGAATTAAAATTTAAACATTTAATATATATACCTTACGGCAAATGTTTGAAGAAAACCAAAGAAAAAGCACTGATATACTTGTATACTTGGAAAATGTTAGCAACTTTGCAATATACTGCACTGACGTCAAGCTTCGATCGGGAAGTTTTAGAGAAAGTAGGTCAAAGTTAATCGGATTTAACAATGCTATTTCAATTAGATTAGCCACTGTCAAAAAACGTATCACCCAGTTCAGTTTTATTGATATTTTCCGGAGGTTTCTGTAGCGCATGTTCAAGTAGGTCCAATTCCAATTTACGGCGTCCCTCTGAAACGTGTTTACGATAGACCAAAGTGTTATTGCAGAAAACACTGTCAGTGAATTGCTCAATGTTCCGAGAAGAAAACGATTCAGTAGGCCTAATCCAGTGATAACCACGAACGTGTCATGAACGTCAGATATATAGTAAAAATATGCCAGATTCGATGCTTCCTTAAAATTTTCCCACCAAGGACCAACTTTTACAGTGATGCCTAGTAGGAAAACTCTACCTACGGAATCAACGACGATGAATACTGCAAGAATGTGTGTTATAAATACAACAAATCGGGGAGTTGTATAAAGTTGACTTTTCCGTTGAGATAATGCTGATGGGTGTAATGATTCGTTAAGAATCAAATTCATTACCAATACTAAATATTGCCTACACTTTTTGCTCCAAAAAATATTTATGCAGGAAAGTCGAACTGCGCAAGACGCAAAGCTGGTGAGAAATTGAATATACTTTGCAGGATTCTTCAAATCTGATGGCGAAAGCAGTCTTATTTCTGCAATGCACCACGGTACGCTCAAAACCGTTAATAGAAAACATATCGTTCGATTAGTCCGATGGGACACAAGGGCAAAGTTAGAAATGTTACCCGTTTCCGGGTCTTTTCTCGGTGAAAAATAAAATGGGCAACACAACAAACGGTTTGCTACTAGAAAATAAATGTAGAGAAAGTGTACGTATTCCATCCCTGACGGGTTCGTTTTACTAATCTCCGTAACAAATTTAGTTCAAATCTGCAAATGTGTCACAATTTGTACATTGAATTGCACAGTCAGTAAAGTGTTGTAAAGGCAATCATTTTAGCATATTACTATCTTCATCTTTAAAATTCTATCGAGGTCCATCATAAATTCTCCCACTATTACTAATTTAATCTGATTAATGTTTACTCAGCAGCTGTTTGGTAAAGACGACAACACTTACACTTATTCCGCCCACGATCTTATCACACCTTGCATATTTTTTTATTAATACAGTATAACCTCCTTATAAGATCATCCTATATAAGATCAACCTCCTCATAAGATCACCCCTGTGAATTCCCCTTCGTATTTGCATTGAAAATTACTTCTATACAAGATCTTTCTCTATAAGATCACCGCCATATTAGATCCATACAAAAGATAAACACGACATACAAAGCCATTAAAAATGTTCTCTATATAAGATCAGGCAGATTTTTTGGACAAATCAGTCTTCTCAATATTGATAAATGGAAATACTTTCAAGGTTGAGGAACATTTTTTGGTGATAAAATTGTTTTGTGTTAACGTTTGTTATATAATTGTGGTTGCTGTTCTTTAAAAAGACAACAAAAAGCTTTGCCACATTGTATTTATGTAAAAATATTTCCCTATAAGGGACACGTGATCTTAAATCGAAGTTTCTATATAGGATCACCTCTATATAAGATACAAAAAACCTTTCCCCTTGGGGTGATCTTATATGGAGGTTTTACTGTATATTTCAATTCAATAAAATTTTATCAAGTACTCTCAATCCAATTGCAAAGACAAAAAGCGATAACCACCGAGATGAAGTGAGAGCTTCAATTCGGCAGCAACATAGATTGCACACTTATAGATGGTGTTAAAACCATTTTCCACAAAATAAATATTTTTTAAATTCTTGTTCTTTCCGTTTGGCTTTTTATGTGCCATTTACCTAAATTAAGTTATTTTTACTGATAATGTCTCATCGAATAGGCCTTATCTAATTACAAGGCCAAATCATACCTATATTAATGGAGGTCAGCCGTCTGGTGTGAGGTTGATAAAGGCTGCACACTTATGATCAAATTTGTCAACGTTACAGTTGCCAGCTGAAATACGTATTGAAGAACATTTGTGATCACACTTGTTCGTATACAGTAAATAATGATATTAATTCAGACGATTCTTACTGCTGCAGTAGAAGTCAAGGTCATCGAAAAATCATTAAAGATTTTAATAGACACCGTATTAGCATTCAAATCGCTCAAAAAAATGTACACTATATCTTCAGGTACGGCTAGTACTTGTAGTCGGGTGTGCATCCAATATTTTATCTTCGTCATCTATGAACAAGTACATAAATGCGATTTAGCGAAATAGATCTTAAATTTTCGTAGGAAGAAGTACATGAGTACATAAAAATAAAATACCTTTTGGCATATATTTGCAGAAAAGAAAAGAAACAAGGAAGATATACCCGCAAGTTTGACAAATCCCAACAAGTTAACTACTATATCAACGGAATGTATGTTATGCTCGGAGACTTCAAGAGAAATTAAGTAAAAACTGATGGGATTCAGCAATGCAATTTCAATAAAATTAGTTGCAGACAAAAAGCTTATCATCCTGTTCAACTTTAGAGAAATATCTCGTAAACCTCGGTAACGCGCATTAAGGTCAGTCCACTTTAAACCCGTGGCGTTCACTTCAAAAGTATTTACCATACACCACAGAGTAATTGCAGAAAATGCAACCAATAAGTTGCACAAAGTTCCAATGAGATATCGATGAAGTAAACTGAATCCAGCGACAATCACAAGAATTTGATGAACTTCCGAAATATTGCTCCAATACGCAATATTTGATACATCTCTCAAACTTTCATACCAAGATCCACATTCACTTTTAGCAGTGTGAACGAATAATATTATCTCGGAGATAGATTGTAGAAGAATGATCATTGAAAGGAAATATGATATAAATTTAGGAGATTTTGAAAATGTAAAAAATCGACTTCTCTTATGTGGCATTGACGATGATGCAATCATAGTTGATTCATTGAGAATCAAATTGATTAGCAGCAAAAGATTATGTTGACACTTTCGGTTCCAAAAGATATGTAAGCATGACAATCGGATAGCGCAAGATGCAAGACTTGTGAGAAATTGAATATACCTTGCGGGATTGTGGAAATTTTCAGGCCAAAGTAATATGAAATAACACTGAAGGATGGTGATTTACTTTCATATACATACACAAAATTATCTTTAACAAAAATACATCAGACAAACAAAGTTTGGAAAAATTTCTTGAGTCATACATAATTCCAACAATAAATATTTTAAGCTTGACTCACTATTTCTAACACAAAGTAATCTAATCTCAGCAATGTACCATGATATACTCAAAATTGTTAATAGAAAACATATTGTTTGATGAACGCAGTGAGACCCATGGATAAAGTGAGAAATTTTTCCCGTTTCTGTGTCCCTTCTCGGCAAAAAACTAAATGGACAGCATAGCAAAATACTTGCTACTTGAAAATAAATGTGGAGAAAGTATGTATGTTCCATTTTTGCCTGGTTCGTTCTGTCCAACTCATTCGTATGTTAACGGTTTTCATGGCCATACAAAAATGTATTGCTCACTAAACTATACCAACATTGATATTTATTTGAGTGCTTTTAATAAAATTGTTTTACAAAATACTTTTGCAATCATAAATCTTCTCCATCGATTCTCTGAATCACCCTGTTTTATGATTAGTGTCAATAATTTTTATTATGTAGTTGTTAAGTTTAGGCGACGCTACAGGAGTATATAAAATTTGCCAAAGTATACCAAAGAAAGGACCATAGTCGCTTGGTATTCATTTCCAGGCGTCATAACGTTGGTTAAGTATGTATTCATTTTCATAGAAAATTGTGTCAAATCCTTAACGTTATATTAGTCGCGAATTCATGAATTGCAAACAAAACAACCTAACGATTTTAACCAACGAAAGATCTATCAAAAAGGTTAACCGGTATATTTAAAGTTGATGTAGTTTTGTTCCATTGTGTTTGTGTCTAATGTCCTGCGCATATGTCTATGTGAGTTTATAATTTGATTAAATCTCATTCTTTGAAATAAATGTTTTTTTTTGCTTGAGCAATTTATATCCGTTCTTTATTAAAAAACTCCAGCATAACTCGCATTTTGTGAATGGCTGAATGTTCTTCTGATGGCTTTTTTATTAATAAAAATGAACACCTTAAGGCATGGGCACAAAATGGATATGTTGTCACCCATTTCTGTGGAAAAAAAGATCACTTTTCATGCAATGAGGCAACTAGAAAATGGATATTTGTTTAAAATTTGCTAACGTATCCCCAAGTAAGTTTTCTAAGTAAAAGTCAGTCAAACGAACTAAAAATATTGCATCCATATATTTTTGCTGTGGACATTCACGTAACCATCACCGCATCATGCTTACAGAGAATGACTTGAATTGCTTTTTCCCATCCCAAACGTCAATTCTATTTCCTTTATTTTCAGCGTATAATAAAATTATTGGTTGTAACATGTGGTCCGTGTTGTAAACTACAAGAATGATACAACATTTCTTCACCTATTGTCACTATTTGGTCCCAATTTAAAGACGTTTGTGACCACCTTCATTAGCAACTATCCAAAGCCTCGAAAAGGGCTTACACGAAATGTCATTTTCTAAACTATTCAATTCTGCAAAAATTGTGCAAGCAAGTTTGGAGGACTTTTCAGGTATTTTAGAATCGCTGGACATCGATATCCAAAATTTTGTTTATATTGCTCCATGATACTGAGGGCACATTTAGAAAAAGTAAATCTATGCGGCGACATCATGATGGTAATTTCAGCTCCATGGCGTTGCATGTGACACCACAAATCGTCTCTTTTGTTGTACATGCTCCTGACACAATGCTAGATATTATCAATTAGTTTGGACTATTAAGTGTAATGTGCCTTATAATAAAGAGTTCCATCTTCTAAGCCGATGTAAAAATGAACTTCGGTATCATCTTGCCTCGGAAAACTGAAAATTTGTAACCTCAAACTAATAAGCGAGTGATTTGTTCGTCATTTTTGTGACTTTTT
>JAHZMX010003915.1:0-26745 GCA_027743895.1 Seira musarum
CTCGTATCCTCTTGCATCTCCATGGGGGTAATTCGAGCACCTGCTCGAATCCTCTCGATCAATCTCGAACAATGCAATTTGCCGGAACAACATCTTTCACCAGGTCGTTACCATGCACTTGATAAATTATTTCAATAAATTTGATCACATTTAAATGCTTCGACAATAAGATTTGTATCATTTATATCCAAACATTTAATTTCAATTTTAAGATTGAAAATTACAAAAACGTTTCTTGTAAATCATTATACCGAGCTCTAACTGAAGTTAGTCTATTAGAAGCAATGTGTCCGCAAGTCGAACGATCCAATTTGCAATGACATCTCGCATAAACCTCTTATCAATATCAAGGAAGGGCTCGTAAGCAATCTTCAACTTCCTTACGGACTTTGCTACACGCAAATTATAATTCGATGATTTAGAGTTCCACCACACCTTCCTAAACCTAGCTAAAAGTATACATTTCGTGAGTAGATTTGAACAAGCACAACTAAGATTTGATATAACAAATAAAATAGTAAATGCAACCAGTGAACCGGCGATCCCCATCACTACTGTTATCGTCCAAATTATGATCGGCACCCTTGATCCACGCGAACCTTTTATTACAACCCACACGTCAGCAAGGAGAATATAAAAGACGAGGGAAATTGCAAACGAACTACAGTTCAGAAGAAATGGCTGAATTCGTAGATACGTTAAGTAGAGCTCCTTATATAATTTCACAATTCTCGGGGAATCAAGTTTGGTATCCTTTAATAGTAATAACAAACATTTCCTGATCGATTCCAAAACAATCCAAATTGAGACAACTGTTAGCATGATCACTCTACTACACTCAAAGCCTCCGAGTAGTGAAATACCACGAATGAGGTGAAGAATGAGAATGTCAAAAATTGTTCTATATTCCGGATTTCCTACAATATCCTCAAGTACAAAGTAAAGTGGATCAAAATTCAAGGCCAACGATGAAATCAAGACTCCGTATGGGGTCAGAAATCCTCCTATCAAAGCTGGAGGTAACACTCGGTCATAGTACATGTTGTAGTCCTTTTTATGAAAACCTGTTTACGAAAATGAAATAGTTTCAAATGAAATTTTTTCAGAAATATTAATTTTTAAAACGCTTACTTCGAAACAATTTCTCCTTGTACACGAGCAAGCCATTGAATCCAATTATGAGGGACTTTCCTTTCATCAAAGCGCTCATGGCCATAAGAAAGGATAGGAATAAGGCTAATCCAGCGATGATAAGCATGATGAATACACCAATGTCCATGTCTTTCTTGTGACGCCGAAAAGTAAGATAACCAACATCGTCGTACAAGCAAGCACAGCTCAAAATAAATACGAATGTGAGTAAAATCAAAAATGAGATCCATGATTTCAAAGTATAATTAATTTTAAGTCCGGATTGACTTGAATTCCATTGAACGGGGCATGGGAACATTGTATATTTAAAAAGTGCTTCATGAAGCTGACAAGCTTTCTGGAATTCTTTGGGAAGCATTGTTAAGTTTTCTTTTGCGCTGGCGCCAGTGCTACTAATATGAGGGTTACGATTCGGTCGAAGGAATTGAGTTGGGTCGCAGAGGTACGTCATGTTTTGTCATGAAATATTCAGAGGTTTATGAAACTTCGTAAATCCAGGTTGGATATCGATTACTTGGGTTTAAGACGTGCCACATGCCGTTAAAAAATTTGCTTGGGTTTTATTTTATTTTTCAAATCGACACAAGAAGTACATACAATATGGTAGGAATACTAATATGCCGCGGTTATGTTGGCAAATAAAAAGACGATTAAAGTTCAAGTAGACTAGTCAATAAAATTCCTCTGTTAGAATTTGTTGAACTTCCTTTAGATTTGGTTTGATCATTCCCTTTTGGGAATGATGCAAATGTGTATGTAGGAACGATCATTCCCTTTTGGGAATGATACTTTGTTAGTATGAATATAGGTATAAGAAACTTTAGTATGTGTTGAGAAATAGTCATAGAGTGAATATTTAGAGGTAATCTTAAAATTAGGCGTGTTCGGACGACTCTGATGTAAGACCGAGCAGAATCGAGGTCGAGGTCAATATTGTATTACTGTTGTATTGTCCAGAGAGGCAGAGAGATTGCAAGTCGAGATTACTGCAATTGTTAATTTGATTTAGAATTAATCGTGAAACGATCTAGAGTTACAGTATAACTTGCAAGGATCTAGAGTTAGATAGATAACTTGAAAGGGTCTAGAGTTAGAAGAGTTAACTTGAAAGGATCTAGCGATTTATTAGTACAATTCGTTAATTGTAATTAATCTCAAAGAAGAGATATTTTAGAGAATAAAGTATTCGTTAATAGTACTTTCTTTTATTTTGGTGAATTCTATTAATTCATAAAGTTGTGAGGGCAAACACCCGAGGAGGGCTAGTTACAACGGAATTCGCATTATCTAAGCACCCACAAGCTTTAGTGATTTTTAAAACCTCTTACCTCACAAATTTTTTAGAACTCCGTCTACAAATTACATGAATAAATCATAAATTATCATAACCATACGAATCAATACTAATTAATCAATAAAAATTCAGTCATAATTGTAGTCATAATGACGGGACTTGAATTCCTCGTTGACGGTTCCACGTGCCCCTACTACTCAATAACTAATAAGGTGTCTGCAAGACGCTCCACCCAATTCGCCATTACATCCCTCACAAATCTCTTATCAATATCAAGAAAAGGTTCATAAGTAATTCTTAATTTTCTCAATGATTTCATCACATGCAAATTGTAAATATTTTCTCTGCATCTGAATTTTACTCGTTTAAACGACGCAATGAACTTGTATTTCTCAAGCAAGATTGAACAAGCATAACTTAAGTTTGAAATGACGAGCAAAACATTCCAACCAAACATTCCAATCGTAGTTCCCATTAATGCAGAAAATGCCCATATGATAATTGGAACTCTTGTATTCCCTCCACCCCTAATTACAACCCATATAAGAGCAAGAAGGCAGTAGAAGATGAAGCTAATGGCCAACGACATGACATTCAAGAGGTATGACTGAATCAGTGTATAAGTAAGCACCAATTGTGTGTACCACTTTATTATTCGAGAGCATTCGTTTCTGGGGTCCTTCAAAAGCAGAAGGAGGCATTTCCTTAAGGATTCCAACAATATCCAGAGGCATAGTGCGTGTAGCAGGAGCACTCGTCCGGCCTCACAAGCACTGAGAAGGGATATCCCTCGAATGAGGTGGAGTATGAGTATGGCTGAAGCACTTCGGTATTCTGGGTCTCCAATGATGTCTTCGAATACGAAGTAGAGAGGGTCAAAATTTAATGATAGTGAAGAAATTAGAATTCCATATGGGGTGAGGTGTGCACCAATCGTTAGAGGGACGAGAAGATAATCGTAAGGCGTGTTGTAATCACGTCGCCGGAATTCTAAAAAAAAAAGAGAAAGAAATGCTAATGAAGACTGTTCCACAAAAATGGTAAGGAAGCTTTGAATGTCTCAGGGTTTTGACGAGAGAAAGAAACTTACCTAGAAATAGGCTGTCTTTGTACTTCAAAACATGATTAAATCCATGTACCGCTGATTTTCCACCTCTCAGAGCAGAAGCCGCCAATGCAAATGAAAGCGACAAACCCAATCCCGCAATTATGAGCATAATAAAGACGCCCATGTCGGTGTCCTTTTTGTGACTTCGGTAGGTAAAATAACCGACATCAACGTAGACACAGGAACAACTCAAAATGAAAATAGTTGTAATGGAGAGCAAAAAGGGAACCCACGAGCGCAAATTATAATTTAGTCGAAGTTCTGAATAGCTTGAATTCCACTGCACGGGACAAGGATACCATGTATACTTGAACAGGGTTTCGTAGATATGACATGCTCGCCGAAATTCTCTTGGAAGCATTGTAAATAAAATCCAGTTTTTTTCTTCGAAATTTGAGATTTAAAAAAACAGACCGTTTGCAATTGTGATGTGACGTGAGTGAGTCCTCTTGACAGACTTACTGTTTTTTTTTTGTTGGGAAAATAATTTCCATGACCCAAAGTCTTACTTACATGTATGCACTAAATTATTTACAGAAGTTTGCCGTCTGAATTTATGAAAAATGTCGTGAAATACTGCCCACTAAATTCACTACAGCACGTGCATGTTTAAGATGTGTTGCAAATCTTTAAGGACACAAACTGTTTACATGGAAAACTTTACTCCCGTAAAATTTTAAATTCTAAAAATTACAGCAAGATTTCAAACAAATTCTGAAACCTCTTCATTCCGAAACGTCCGGAAGAGAAGTGCAGGTTTTTATTCATTACAAAAATCTTTTATTATTTTGGTTTTAGTTATGTTAAAAAATTAGCAAACTTGACTTGGCTTTGACATTGGGTGAAATACTTACGTGAGCCGACTAAATGTGTTTTTTCAATCAGGTCCGTTGATTCGTCATTCTGTTAACGAGACCAGGATTTAAATTGCGGGAAATATTATATGATCATGATCACTTAAGTTAACTACACTGCAAAATACCTTATGTATTTATGTAATCGGTATGTACTTACTTACTGACCTTTTC
Organism: Seira musarum; assembly: GCA_027743895.1. Lineage (NCBI taxonomy): Eukaryota > Metazoa > Arthropoda > Collembola > Entomobryomorpha > Entomobryidae > Seira > Seira musarum. The sequence goes on from JAHZMX010003915.1 coordinate 4,583, forward strand.
CGTTACTGTGCAGTATTAACAGTCATCCATTATCCTAAACTCAAAAAGAAAGGAAAAACCCCAGAAAAATTTTTCAGTTCAGCCGTAGAAAAGAAATTTAACTTAACTTATTTTGCAATGCGTATAGTGTATCGTATTGGCAAAAAAAAGTTTGACGTATAAATGAATGTTCGGTATATACGTAAGCTTATTCAATAACTAACAACGTGTCTGCAAGACGCTCGACCCAATTTTCGAAAACATCCCTAACAAATCTCTTATCAATGTCAAGAAAGGGCTTGTAAGCAATTTTTAGTTTTCTCATTGACTTCATTACACGCAAATCGTGATTATTTTTTCGGGACTTCAATCTAGCCCTTTGAAAGGACGCAATGAACTTAAATTTCTCAAGTAAATTTGAACAAGCATAACTCAAGTTAGAAATGACAAGTAAAACGTTCAATGTACATATGCCAATCATAGTCCCCATTATTGCAGAAAAAGCCCATATAATAATTGGCACGTTCGTGTTCTCCCCACCCCTGATAACCACCCAAATCATAGCAAGGAGGATATAAAAGCAAACTGTAATGGCCATCGAAATTAAGTCAAGAAGATATGATTGAATTAATGCGTAACTGAGCACAAGTTGTTTGTACCACTTGATCATTCGAGAGCAATCCCCCCGCTTGTCTCTCAACAGGAGCAGGAGGCACTTCCTGACTGATTCCAGCAAAATCCATAGGCATATACCGTGTATGATGAGCACTCGTCCTGCCTCACAAGCACTGAGAAGGGATATCCCGCGAATGAAATGGAGTATGAGTATGGCTGAAACACTCCGGTATTCGGGGTCTCCAATTATGTCTTCGAACACGAAATAGAGAGGATCAAAGTTCAGCGATAAGGAAGATATCAGGATCGCAAAAGGTGTAAGGAATGCCCCAATTATAGCAGGAACGAGAATATAGTCGTATGGCATATTGTAATCACTTTGCTGGAATTCTATAATAGGCCCAGATACACAATGATATGAATGATTTCCTGTGCAAAAATTTTGAGTAAACCGCGGTACATCATTTTTCTATCTAACAAGGAAACCCCCCGAATTGTACCCCTTCAATCGCATATAAAATATATTTAATCTTGTTCAGTTTTTTTCACTGATTACGAATCCGCTTTTAGTTTTTTTGTTAAAATGAAAGAGGATTTTTTAATTTTAATTTTTATTCGATATTATTTTACATTTTGGATAGATATTCACATCACTATAAGAATTCACTGATATGGTGAGAGTATACTTCATACAGATATTGAAAGTAGGTCGGCCATCGTCCGCATATTTTAAAATAACTTCCTGAAGTTGGTGGATTTATGTGATGGTGCGTACCTAACCAATACCCTATGCTATTGTAATGCATGGGAAACCAAACAAACATTAAATTAAAAAATTGCTCTAACATTTTAACAAAAAACTAATAGCGGATTCGTAATCAGTGAATAAAACTGAACATAATGAAATATTTTTTATATGTGATTGAGGGTGTACAGTTCGGGGGGTTCCCTTGTAAGTCAACGTTCTTACTTACCCAGAAATAAATTATCTTTGTAGTGTATAACATGGTTAAATCCAATTATTGCGGATTTACCACTTCTCAGAGCAGAAACAGCCAATGCAAATGAAAGCCACAAAGCTAATCCTGCAATAATGAGCATAATAAAGACGCCAATGTCCGTATCCTTTTTGTGGCTACGGTAGGTGAAATAACCGACATCAACGTAGACACAGGAACAGCTCAAAATGAAAACAGTTATAATGGAGAGCAAAAATGGAATCCAAGAGCTTAAACGATAGTTGATTTCAAGTTTTGAATAGCTTGAATTCCACTGCACGGGACATGGATACCATGTATACTTGAACAAAGTTTCGTATACGTGACAAGCTTTTCGAAATTCAGTAGGAAGCATATTCAGGCTTTTCAGAATTTGTAATTTTGAAGAGAAAATAAGTTTGCCACAGGGAAAAAATATTTTGCCGGACTTGAGTAGTTTCTGGCAAAAAAAAGTTGTTGAGCCAACGTTTCGGGTGCACATACTAAATTATTTTTGCAAAAATTTATTGGAATTTAATTCATGGCAAACACAAGCTCAATAAATGTCGATTTTTTAAAATATATCGACCATTCTCCTTGGTATTAGTACTAGCGGGATTTGAGATACCTCCAACTTATTTCCTAAATTCAATCTTCAATAGTATATTATACCCATGTCCACTATTGTGTAGGAATTCGATGGAAAATTTCCCTTGCGTAATTTCTTAAATCGATATCCGGGGACAAGCCTGTTTTCTAAGACTGCATACTCTTGGAATATAGAAAACTAGTTCATGGCATAATTTCCGAATCTGCAGTCGGCATAATTTTTGCCAAATTATGTTACCATTTTCAATACAAAAGCAAACTAGAGCAATCATTAATCCAAAGAAAAGTAAGGTAAATAATATAACAACATTCCCTCCCTCAAGTGTTGGCGTCTTCAATTCAGACTCCACATCCCACAATTCCATGTGTTTATAAACATGAGCAAATAAATTCGTCCACCATTCCCAAATCCCAGATTCAATTGAAAATCTCAAGCGCTTTATAAGATGTGGTGGAACGATTCCAGTTAAACTTAGAATATTTTTACTTTTAAAGAAGGAGTCCTGTCCAATGTAAGCCTTGGCCTTGTTAATTCCATTCCTTTTCAATGTCGCTTGTACATTTTCCGCCACATATTCCGGAAGGAAAACGGCTGTTTTATTACACGTCATCAATGCCTGAATAAGCAATTTTCTTTCTCTTTCCACAAACATTTGAGTACCAACCTGATTAATTTTCTCACTGGATATTTCTGGATACATCACAGACCTAGCGATTAATGAGTATGCGTCAACTAACCGCTTTGCAATTTCAACGATTCCATAGTGCAATGTATTCTTTACAGTAAGAAGCAGGTGAAGCTGGTCAGGCTTAAATGAAATGTGTCCAAAGCCATAGTCATCAATATTCTCCTCGTCACCACATAACATACTCGATAATTGATATAACACTGATACCTCCGAAATCAATATCAGTTTCGAATCATTTGTACTGATACTTTGTTCTTCATACTTCACGTTCCCCAGTTTAAACGGAACTTTTTCAAATGATATTTTGGGCTCATCGCTTCTTGAATAAATTACGAAGTCGTTGTCAAGCAAACTACGAAAAGTTTTATGCGGAACATCTTCCCGCGGCGCAACTAATTTAAAAACATTTTCACTTTTGTAGCCGTTGCTAATTACAATCGAAATTAGGAAAAGAGTACAGAATACTGGCTGCAGTCTCTTGTCATTTACCACCCGAGTTTTGAAGACACCTCCTTGTTCAAAGAGTGTGCTCACAACCCCGTAAATTTGCGATGATACTGGAACTTTTCCTACCCGAGCTATAAAATTTGCGAGAACAAATATTGTGACGATTATCATGATCCAAACTTCAAACCGAAATATTTTGAGAAGTTCGTGTGACGCGAGTGGCATAACACCTTTTGGAGTGCAAGTAACAAAACGCAATGCATTCATCTTATTTTCTATTGACACTCCAAGCTGAAAAAACTTATTGCTTTCATCTTCAAATGTTTCGAAGTTCAGCATAAAATTTTTTCTTGTTAATTCCACTTCAAATTCATCTTCATTTGAGATGACAATATCTTCTAACTTTCCATTTCTGCAAGTTTTCAAGGCCATGAAATCAAATAGCGTTACATTTCCTAGTAGAAATTTCCAGACGTGAGCATGTGCATGCTGTAATTTTACCGATGGTTCTTTGAATGGCAAGTGGACAGGTGAATGAATGGTCTTGTCTGTGATGTGGTTGTAGCAAAGTTGAAGATGAAAGGCCAGACAATTCTCTGTTTTGCACGTTGAAGATGGTTGGTAAATTTTCATGCTGTACAACCATTCAATTGCTTCGTGTTTAGTCGGGTACGCCAAAGACGTGCGAAATATATTCGTTTGGTTAAGGAAGGAAAAGTCTAGCGGTATTTTCTTTATGCAATTTGGGCTTTCAAAGCATAATTTAATCAGGTTTATTGTTGTGATGTTACTGAAATAAAAAATTCTCATTTTTGGACTTCTCCAATTTCCTTTCTTTTTTTCAGGCAACGGCCGCTAATTATTGCTTATAGTAATATTTCAAATTCAAATGAAGCGGAATTGAAAAAAAGTGAGGAAAAGTGAAAGTCCAAAAATGACAACCTGATAGTACTCCGTGACTTTGGTTGATTCGTCAGAATTTCGGTGCCCAATATCACCATCATTTCATGAGACACATCTGGTTTCTCAAGCTCAAATATCGATCGAAGCAAGAGAACATCAATTTTCACCCAACTCATTAGAAAATGATAAATACGACCCCGATCCTCGAAATCTTTATTGTTCGTATTCACCACAAAAACTGTAACAGGAGGAACAGAGGAAGGGAAGGCCCTGGCAAAATAATTTTTGCGAATTGGATAACGAAACACAGCTGGATGATTTGAATATTTCACATTCATGAGAAGAGTTATTGGTGGATACACAACGAAATGTGCTGAACAGTTCCACGGTCTTGAGGACGATGACATTCTTGTCAAATTCAATGTGACACAAGCATCTCTGGGAAGGTTGCTTGAGTCTCTGGGCAGCCACCCGTCGTAAAGGGAGCCATGAGTAGTACAATTTGTAACTGAAGTAAACGTAAGATTTCGTTTGTCCCCTTGAAGCCATATCACACTGCGGGTTTCTCGCTTCCTTCTCCACTGAATATGTTTTCTTATCAAAGCATAAGGTATTGGGCGTCTCAGGAGGACAGGATAATTGTTTGGGTGCAAATTAATGTTATCAAAATTATCTACTGCAATGAAACAGTTTTGATTTTTTACAAATGTCTCGAGATAAATGTGGAAATTGAGAATTGATGACACTTTATCCACATTCTCATTTTGCTTTAGTGCGTTAACAGATAAAAAATCAGAATCGACTTCAGATGATGGGCTCAATTTTTGCAACGCTTCAAGGGGAATTATTTTCAGATTATTATTCCGTTCGGCGTTGAGCAAGAACGGAGAACATACAGTAATTAATAGTAAAACAGGAAACTGTTGTGGCATATTCATTTTCTTGTCTGATTTTGTGTCTTCACTTTACCGCACGATCTGTAAAGCAGAAAGAAGGAAGGAGTCTTTAAATTGTGACTACTTCTGGTCTGCATATTAAAGATGTCTACAGTGGATAGATATGTCCCCGGAACCATGCTGTTTGTCTACTTACGACTTCCAAAATGTAGAACTGGAATTGGGAGTACCTTAATCCTAACGAAGTATATTTAATTGTGCTCAAATATTTAATTTTTTATATGCATAGTTTTGTCATGTAAGGAAGTAGGAAGACTAAGGAAGTGAAAGGTACCCAAAACGTAATCCGGAAACCTTGCAACACATTCCAAGAGTTCCTGTTATGCTATGTGCTAAAAATTAGCTTTAACTTTATTAGCCTTATTAAATATACGTAAGCAACTAAATTTTGTTTTGTAAGAAATGACTTTGTGAAATAAGTTGGAAATGCGCAGGCGCCTTATTCTTTTCCAAACTATGTTGCTGCTTTCAACTAGAAAGGAAACTAGGGCAACTATTAACCCAAAGAAGAGCAAGGTAAATAATATAACAACGTTTCCTCCCTCAAGTGTTGGCGTCTTCAATTCAGACTTCACATCCCACAATTCCATATGTTTATAAACATGAGCAAATAAATTCGTCCACCATTCCCAAATCCCAGATTCCATTGAAAATCTCAACCGTTTTATAAGATGTGGTGAAACAATTCCTGTCAAACTAAAAACATTCTTGCGGTAAAAATACGAGTCTTGTCCAACATATGCTTTGCTGATACCATTTCTTTTCAATGTGGCTTGTACGTTCTCCGCTTCAAATTCAGGAAGGAGTACTGCTGTTTTATTACATGTCATCAAAGCATGTATAAGCAATTTTATTTCCCTTTCCACAAAGAGTTGCGTACCGACCTGATTAATTTTCTCACCCGAGATTTCTGGATACATCCCAGACCTAGCGATTAATGAGTATGCGTCAACTAAACGCTTTGCAATGTCAACGATTCCCTTGTGCAACGTACTATCCCAAGCAAGATTCTCGTGAAACTCTCCAGGTTGAAATGAAACGTGTCCATAACTCCAATCCTCAGTATTCTCCCGGATCGAAGGTAAAAGCGTTTCTTGATATAAAATGAATGCTTCTGTAAGCAAGTTGAGTTTGAAGCCCTTGGCTGAAAAGTGTTGCTTTCCATACTTCACGCTGCTCAGTTCGAAGGAAGCCTTATCAAATACAATGTGAGGGTTGTAGCTTCTAGAATAAATTACAAAGTCATTGTCACGCAAGCTAGTAAAATTTTTGTGGGGGATATCATCCCTGGGCGCAACTATTTTAAACACGTTCTCACTTTTGTAACCATTGCTAATGACAATGGACATGAGGAAGAGTGCACAAAACACTGGCCACAATCTCTTGTCATTCATCACTCGGGTTTTGAACACATCTCCTTGCTCAAGGAATGTTGTCACAACTCCGTAAATTTGCGATGATATTGAAACGTTTTCTATTCTTGCAATGAAATATGATAGAAAAATTGTTGTGATAATTATCATGATCCAAACATCAAACTGAAATATTTTAAGAAGCTCGTGAGACGCGAGTGGAGTAACACCTTTTGGAGAACATGTAACGAAGCGCAAAGCATTCATCTTGTTTTCAATGGATACACCAAGCTGGAAAAGTTTATTATTTTCACTTTGAAATGTTTGGAAGTTTATGATAGAATTCTTTCTTGTTAATTCCACTTCAAATGCATCATCATTTGAGATGACAATGTCCTCTAATTTACCATTCCTACAAGTTGTAAGGGTTGATAAATGTAATACGGTGAGATTTCCTAGTAGAAATTTCCACAAATGAGCATATGCATGCTGTAATTTTACTGTCGGTTCTTTGTACGGCATGCGCACTGGTGAGCTGACTATTTTGTCTGTGATATAGTTGTAGCAAAGTTGTAAATGATAGGCCAAACAATTTTTCGTTTTGCACAATGAATATGCCCGAATTATATTTATATTGTATAACCATTCAATCTCCTCGTATTTCGTTAGGTACGCAAGACGCATGCGAAATATGTTTGATTTTTTAAAGAAGAAATAGTTTAAGGGTATTTTCTTCAAACAACTTGGTCTTTCGTAGCACAATTTTATGAGGTTTACAGTTGTAATATTTCTACAACAAATAAAGTTGTCATTTTTGGACTTATCGAATCACAAGCTTTGCTAAGGTACAATGGTTGATTGCAAAAAAATTCTCAAATATTTTAAAAACAATTTTGGAGGATTTTTAAATATGTTAAAATACGGAAATAAATAAAGCTGTTAAAACAGCGATAAGAACGTAGCTGTGTAAAGGGTTAAATGCTGTCTTTTTCATTCTGTTATAATGTCTTGTTGATACTTTTGCCCATGTCCCATAAATTGTCATAACATGCATACTTCATATCGATATTACAACAGTACACATGCAAATTGTTTTAATCACCGATTGCCGTTTACACTTATAAAATTTCAAAATTTTAATGTAACAATCTTATTCTATTTTAAAGGGCTTTCGAATGAGCCATCACAAGGTATATGTTCCGTATTTTAAAAACAGAGTCTGGCTTAGTTTTGTAAGAGCTTTCAAATAAGCTATCACAAACCATACGTTCCATTTCAAGAAAGTTTCAACCGTTGACCCTGCCGTTAATAGTTGACCTAAACATCTTAAAAACAAAAGGATTCGTCCACAGTCCGCAAGGAAGCTTTGTTCCAAATTTGAGGTCAATCGGTGACCTCGTTCGAGAATTATCGATCGGACAGACAGACAGACGGTAACATTAATCTCAAATTGAGATTCTCAATACTCGCTTAGCTACGCTCAGGTACGTAATAAATTATCAGCTACCGGTTACATTCAAGCAAGGAAGCATATAAGTACTTTTCAAGAATGCAATTTGAATGTGTATGTCCAAAAATGACAACCTTATTGTACCATGTTTCTGTGGTTGATCCTTGAGAACCTCAGTACCCAATACGAACAACATCTCATGAGAAACATCCGGCTTTTCAAGCTCAAATATAGATTTAATCCCGACAGTGTCGATATTCATCCAACTTGGTAGTACATGATGAATACGACTCCCATCCTCGAAGTCTGTTTTGGCCGCTCTCACAACAAAAATTGTGATAGGAGGAACAGAGGATGGAAATGCCCTGGCAAAATAATTCTCACGAATAGGATAACGAAACACCGCCGGATGGTTTGAATATTTTGCATTCATTAGAAGGGTAACTGGGAGATACACAACGAAATGTGCTAAACAGTTCCACGGCCTTGAGGATGAGGACATTCTTGTTAAATTCAACGTGACACAAGCATCCCTGAGATAGTTGCTCGCGCCTCTTGGTAGCCACCGTCGTAAAGGAAATCATGAGTCTTGCAATTCGTAGCTGAAGTAAATGTGAGATTCCGCTTCTCGCCTTGAAGCCATATCACACTGCGGATCTCATTCTTCCATCGAACATGACGATTTATCAAAGCATAAGGTTTTGGGCGTCTCAGAAGGACAGGATAATTCCTTGGGTGCAAGTCAATGTTGTCAAAATTATCTACTGCAATGAAACAGTTGTGTTTTTTTACAAATGCTTCAAGATAAATGTGGAAATTTTGAATTGATGACACTTTATCCACAGTCTCATTTTGCTTTAATGCGTTAACAGATAAAAAATCAGAATCGATTTGAGATGATGTGTTCAATGTTTGCAACTCTTCGAGAGAAATTATTTCAACGTTATCGGTAGCTACTGTTTTGAATGAAAATGGAAAACAAAAGGATGCCACTAAGAGAAGAAAAACTTGTTGTGATACACTCATTTTTTTTCTTGAAGTGATTTGCTGCTTACAGAAATCGGCACGAGGTGTAAAAGAGGAAGAAGTGTAAATTTTAAAATCTGACACTTTTTTGTCTGCACATTAACATTATCCAACGTGTTATGATTAAACCCCGGAACTCTGCTGTTTGTAATATTTGTGACTGGGTGGAGTTTTAATGTTACTTAAGCGGACACAGGTACTTTGCGTTGTGTAAAATTGAAAGGTACCTTAATCTGTAGGAAAGTACTTTACCTGAGTTAAACTTTACGAAATGCTAAAGTATAATGGGTTCTCTATGTAAGGAAGTAGGAAGAATGCTCGAATTCCATCCCGTATCCCATATGAAGGTTGCAAATTGTATGAATTCCAGAGTTCCAAGTCAGTTGTCATATCAGTTTTTAGGAATTCTAAATATTATTTCATCATCAATTCAGTTCAGTTCACTGGCTGACTTTTTCAGTTTCAGGTGCATCACTTCTTTCACAATTTTTTATTTGATCTCCACGATTGCGAATTTCTAACTAATTGAACTTTAACATCTACGTTCTCAAAAATACAATATCTTTTACGATCACTCGCTGAGATTAAACTCATCCTCAAAGTATTCTCATATTCATTCTAAATACCATAATATGATGACTGCAGAAATCATTTTTTTGATAGTATAACAAATTATTTTTAATCATAATTCAATCATACTTTAAATACTATTTTTTATTCTAATTTTCGTTGTGAATTGTGAAGCAGGAAGCAGCATTGTATAATATCTTACCTAATCTGAGCCTGAAACCTTAAAAAACTGATTTGCATTAATCCGGAAGTTTAGTTTTTACACAAAATTTCAAATAAAATTTAACAACCAAAGTTACCAAACTTAAAATGGAATAAAAAGAATTGATGACTTCCCGGTTTTGACCTCCAGATATCTAAAGCAATACTAATGTCTGATTTTTATTCACAATCCAAAATCTAACTTTGCATCTGTAACAATATATTTCTGTTCAATGTGCATATTCTCCAGTTTTAATTTATTCAGAGAAGAGAAATTACCCTTTTTTTCAAGCGTTCAATTCTCAGTGCGAAATCACTTTTACTGCAAAATAGTATTTGAAAACAAAATGGCATATTATACCCCGAGTGTCTCACATCGCCCCAAATTAGATACATACTCATACCCACTCATGGACAGAGTTCTCTACCTCTCTCCTGTACTTACTAATTTCTCATCCTAACGATGAGTGAGACACATTGTCGAGATCAATCACCGACTTTTATACTTGTTGTGGCCTCCACTGTTTCTCCATCAAAAGCAGGTCAACAAAGCGTCCCACAGAGAAATCAAAGCATCTCGGAGGAGTCTTCTTCTCAAAGTAGTTACTCTCCCCAAAAACAATTTTCAAAGGTGGACATGATCTCAATCCCCTTCTCATTACGGGCTCCTTAAAATTCCTAGGAATTGATAGAGCTCTCCTCAGCACTGCTTGAGAAATGGAATGTATTGTTCCAGCATAGCCATACACCACCAACTGCATGCAAATCATTTGAATGAGCAGTGAAAAAACTGCTGCTCTAATCATTACAGGTAAAGCTGCAGGTGGGGCACGAACAATCACATAAGCAAAACCTACGTCTGCCACTGTCACACCGATGAGTACGTGAAGGATTACGCCTTTTTGCGAAATATTGAATAGTCCATTGAGCAATTGCACCTGGCGATAGGTTTGGACAAGGTCATATCTCTCTCTAGATGATTCAATGCATCTGCAATTTTGAAACAAGTCAAAGTTCAATGTCAAGGTCAAGATCATTTTAAAAAATTGTACCTACTTTTCGAATCCATTCAAAGCGGAAATCTGGAAGAAGAATCCCACAAGAATATGAGTTGTTCCTGCGAAACCTGCGTTGAAATTGGTGGCATAAGAAAGCCAAGAAGCGAATGTTGACATGCTCACTTCTACTAGCCAATTCGAGCCGGACTTTGAATTTGAACTACATTGTCTACAAATTGGTAGTAGTGCAGCAAAGTAATTCACTGGGAAACATGGCATTATGAATGCTCCTATGGCATATGTGAGTGGAACGATTCTGGATGAAAAGAGGAATCCTTTCACCAAAAGAATGAGGAATCTGCTTCCGGTCAGTTTAATTCCTAAAATTGCAAAATAAATCAATTTCCATTGCAAAAGTTTGATTGTAATTCGTAATTTTGGCTGTTTACCTCTTCTGGAGAAGAACATTTCCGTAGTCCTGCATCCATTAAAGAACTCTGCAGCTTCATTCGCGTTAGTTACAATACAGCCAAACACACATCCGCCACACAAGGAGTAGCAGATAAGCGTGTACGCATAAGCCATCTTGACGACATCATGAATTTTGGAGAAATACCTCACGGAATACAGACTCACAAATACAAATGAAAGTAAATACGCTAAAGAGAATTTCCATTTATTCGACTTCCGGACAATCATTTGTGATTGATCCTTATCCCAGTCGAAGGGCAGTCCGGGATAGATCGCCCCATCCTGATGAATTCCCAAGGGAATGGGAACGATGCTTCCTCCTCCCTTATTTTTTATTATGCGCTTCATTTCCGCTCCGATTTAATAAGGAAAATGTGTTAAGTCCACCTGCCAAAATGAGAATAAATATAATCACGGTTGTTAGGAAGTTGGATTTTGGAGAGGGTCGCGGCCTCGGTAGTTCCATTGATTATTTTATGGAAAATTTCCGCAGCAGAGAATTAATTTCAAAATTGAAAACACATTAATCGACATTGCAATGCCCCAGAAAATCTGTGTTTTAGAATCATTATGATCTTCATGAATTCTATTAAACCCGAGTGGGCGGGATCTTTTGAAAAAGTAATTTTGTCGTGTCCTGTCATGAGCTTCGAATATTGTGACAGTTTGCATCACATTTATGCTTTTCCGATCTGGTCGGAAAATTTATGACAATTTCCCTGAAATATTCAACCTTGTATGATTTGCTATCTCACAAAACCTAACGTACTTTTCAATTTCATGTGACAGCTTTCCAGCTAGATTGGAAAAACTCTGCAGATATTAGAAAGCATGTAATTCTGGTAGAACATGAGGGTTCACAAGTTTTGAGTTGGATACTATTTCCTGTGTAAAGTAAAAGCCAGAACATAACTTCTTGCTGTAAATAACGAACTTTTGGAAATAACATATTTACTGCCACTGTTACTATTACTTTACATAGGATGGGTGTGAACAACATTTTTACTTTGCGTCATAAAAATGTCAACACAATTTTATGACGTCACGTATTACTTTAATCACAATTAATAATCAGTGAAAATTAAGTGTAGTGTAAATGCTGTCCTCTTAAGAATTTTTAAAAAATTCTGGAAAAAAATACGTATTGAATTGTGTTGTGTTGTGTTGACTTCAATTGTAATTAAATATCTGGTTCTGGTTTTAGCACTTTATTCGCGTGTCTCAATTTAGTTACTGGCATAAATTCAAGTAGTTTTTTGTCACTGTGTAATTTTCAAAGCAAATTATTGCAAAATGAACTTAATTTGACACATATGTAATTTTTTCTTCTGAAAACAAGACATGCAGAAACATTTTTGCAAGTTTAGAATAAAAACTTCTGAATTATTTTTTTTTAGAAAATATTTATTTTGCGGGGAAATTTTAGGGAATAATTTTGAAATAATGTCTGTGTTATGACTATGTCTCCAATAGTGAGACATAAAATTTATTGATAATTTAAACAGTAAAATTATATATACTTACTTGAGTCTGATCCCATGTCAATCAAATATGTATTGGTATGTGCTTATTTACAATAAAATATAATAACGTCGTACATGAGATGGGAGGAGTGCTTCGTCATTTGCAGTTTCCTATTTTCGTCTCGATATTATTTTCACAAAAAGTTATGTTAAAAGTACATCACAGTTATAAACTTGTTGGTCTGCTGCTTGATGAATAAAAAAATATCCAGATCTCGCCTGACCTGATCTTACAGCGGCATAACTGGACAGAATTGAATAGGAAAAGGCCTTGAAGACTTGGTAATACCATTTTCATCTCCACTTTTGGTAGTGAACAAATAAGCATTTTTTTTAAATCACAAAGGAATAAACTGCCCATAATATTGAAAGTAGAGAAAGGCAGATGACACTTGCTTTCACTTTTTTCCCGATAGAAATGCACAAGTAAAAACACATCACTCGACTCCACTTCTTCACGCGTCATATATTTTATTAACCTTTAAAAAACCCACATTCCTTCACACTCATTTTCTGATTGTGAGTCGTGAGTGAGTGTGATCTTTACATCAACATTAACACTTGCACAGTCATAGTCATAAAAATCTCAAGGATCACAATAAAGCGATCTTTTCCGATATTTGCTTCCTTCGTTGTATGGTGCTTGAATGAGAAGAATGAATATGAAAGATCACGTAAAAACAGGTAGTCGTTGAAGCACAGCATAAACTTCTTTTACTTCAAGGATATCAAGTGGGAAAAACGATGAGCGGTAAATGCCGGTAAAAATACATACCGCAAAACCTCATTTTCCCGTAGTTCTACTGAGTGGGCAAAAATTGAGGAAATGTCCAAAAATGCCATTTTGGGGCGACTTGAGATTTACTTATTGCATTAAATGCAATTTCCCACTTTTGGGCATTTCCCAGTTGGCAACAATGAATTCTTTAAAAGTGGGCATGTTTATCAAATAAAATTTCCCGGTGTTTTTAATCTGTTTCCCCTGGGGAAAAATTATTTCCCACTGGGAAGAGAACTCCTCAAAAAATCTTTACATCCTTGCTTTTTTACAAGGAGAAAAATATTATGAAGCACGTCGAGTTGAGTGCATTTTATTCGGTTTATAGGAAAACTTGTTCGTTGTTCCGATGATGTTATGTTATGTTGTTGATTTTGCATTATTGATATTTAAAGTACGTGAGAGCACCACACTCAACAGGAAGGTGAAGATGATAAAAGAGGTAAGCAAGAGTGAAAAGCTCTGGAGAGCAGAGGCTGAGGACTGAGGACATAACAAGTGTAAGTACTTTCACTCTCTGAAGCTGAAGCAGAGAGAATGTGGTAAAGCGATAATGAAGATGATAGAGCTGTAAAAAAGTTGTGGTTCGTCCAATGCATGTTCTTTCAACGTGATCTGATTTACTCATTTCCTTGCCTGTAAATACCGATAAAAAAAATTTTACACCTCGCCAGCTTTTATTTCACTCACAATCAATTCCACATTCATTGCTATTCCTGACAAGGTAACATTATCAAATGTGAGTGAAATTCAAGTAGTTTTAATGAAATACTGTCAAATGTCAATAAAGGAGTAAATCAGTGGAAAAATGTCCTTTAGTATTTTATTTTCAGTGAAATTATCAAAATTTTTAACGGATCGATTAATTATTATAGTTTCACTGAAATCAAAATATTCTTTAAAGTCTTTGCATTTCCAGTTCTCAAGCCCATGTTTCTTAGTAGGAAATTATTTTTCCTCGTAAATATGAACGAGAATTCATCAAAACTGGGAAATTGTGTCCGATTTTACTTAAGTCGTGAATGTTTCAAATCACCCCATAAATCACTTTGGACAATTGTTCCACTCAATATATTATACAGGAACATGCGCGTATGACGACACTTTTAGATATCCTAAAATCACTAAAGTGCATTACCTCTTGGAAACTACTTATCATATCCCTTATTTTGGACATACATTCATATTATGTGACGACACCCGAAAGTGTTACCTTATAATCATTAAGCAGCTTTCTTTTTGAGTGAAAAGATTACAAAAAGATGTCCATAGAAAGAACTTCTTCGCAGTTCTCTTTCACTCTTCTACACAGCAACAGCAACAACCATAAAAAGTCAAGGATTCAAGCAGAAAAAGACCATTCTTTCCATAATCATATTTTTGAAATCCAATTTTTCATTTGACTTTCTAAAAAAAAATGAGTGACAGTCGTGAAATATCCTTAATTGACGGAGAGGATGAGGAACCTGATTCCGAGTCCGTTACATTTCTAGAATTTGAACCAAATTCAACGGACGACGAGTTCTCCTCTGAGATTATGGAGTCCTCAGGGGGAGACAAATACACCAATTTACGCATCACTGATAACTGCAACGACTCCTCATGGTTCCCACCAATGTTCAGAGGAAGGCCCGCAATTCTCTGGATGTTTGCTGTCATTGAGATTGTAAGAGGACAGGCCATGGGATTCATCATTGGAATGATGTTGATGAAGTACATGTGGAACACACCTATACCAGGTACCACTTCATAATATTTTTTTTGCAAAAAAAAACTCATTTTCCTTTTGGCTCACGAAACTGGACAGGTTTGCTGGACAACTGGTACTTTGCCGCACTTGTGGTGTGGATGACCACTGCCCGTGTGATCATCCAAACTTTGACTGGATTACTGCTTTTCATGGGACTAAAAAGCGTAAGGATTTTAAATTAAATATCACAAATCCGTAACGTAGCCAATTAAAAATTTTGTTGTTTTTTATTTCCAGTGCAGCCAGTTTGTGACTGTCAGGGCGATCAAGGAATGGCTTCGTGGTGCATACTTCGTCTTCTTCGAGCAGTTCGTCTCCCTCTGTATCACCGTCACAAAGAACAGAGGCGCTGACCTCGATGAGTATGAACCGACAGGTCTGAAACGGGCTGGTGACTTGTGGGGAAACACTATGGACATCGTGTACCATGTCTTCGCTTTCTTCGTCATTCGGATTTATTTTATTCAGAATTGGAAGTCACGTTCCAGATCTGCTCGTCGTCGTCGACGTGATCGACGTAGAATCATGGAAGTTGTGGGTGGTGGTGATGGAGGTCGCCGGCGTACTCGCACACCACGACCTACACGTTTATGAATTGGGGAGATGAAGTTGAAGCAACAGGGGACCTTGAAAAGTGTGACAATATCTATGGCAATACCTGGAATATGATTGATACGATTTTTATTTAAAATGAAAAAGAAAAATGGTTCTCTGTAAAAATTTAAACTATTTATAGATCTCAGAATTTGTAGCAGAGTAAAAGTAGCACAGTTAAAGTATATAGAATTAATGTACTTCAAAAATCACCTGAGGAGAATGAAAGTAGGCAAGCTTATTAGAACATAAAATTTTGCTTATTAAATTAAGTCTCGAATTTGCAGTAAAGGAATTCGGGATTATCTGAATTTTTTTGAGTCACAAAAATCTAGCATTACAAAAATTAAATGGCATTTATAAATTACTCTGTAAATTTTACGTTAATTAAAAACGTGGTTTCGCTTCATTTCAATTAAGTGTACTTTTGGTCATCAATAATTTTCAGAAAATCTCTGACCTTGTCCATCGATCGAAGTCAACATTTTAAGTTCATACTTAAAGTGAACCACTGCTTTATTTCCGGTGAGGAAACTCCGCTGTCATACTTCCTGCATGCTTACTTGCAATTTAGAGAAAATAAAACCAAGGACTTAATTTACTTATGAATGAGAAAGTAATCACCATGACAATGAAATTCTTTCAATTATTCATTCTTTTGTCATCCAATTCAACTTCAACTGTCCACCATCCCATACAATTAAGATCTTCTTTGACTTAAAAACCTTCTTCAAACTTGTGTATTTCGTGAGCACAAAAAACCTACTAATTTCATAAATAAAAACCAACGCTGAGAGGCCAATGCCGAAAATCAGTATGGCATGAGGAACTAGAAAATCATACAAATGCCCTTGTATCTTATGGGCGTCACTCTTATCCTCCCAAATGTTGTAATCCTTTTCCCAATGATCCTGAAATCGAATACCTTTAGTTTTGTAGGTGACCATATAGTCTCAGCCAACTCGAGCATGCTACCCTTTAATGTGACAAATGATTTTTGAGAATACAACATCAAATCCTCATGACACTGCGCCAGTATTTCATATTCCATTAGTAGTCCATACATTCCACCTTCGACAAGAGTGGTGAATCCCCGCTCAATAATTTTATTAAAGGGCGTCCACACTCCTCCTTTTCCAATCCCATAAATTGGAGGTATTTTAGGGGTTTCATCATTTTCGTAAATGAGGCGATTTGAGAGGAAACTCATGATTTTGATTTCATTCAATATTTGCGTTTCTGAAGTATCGTAAATAATTGCAAACGAATTCTCCATTTTGACATGTACATCGGGAGGATGAAAGTAGCCTTCTTCATATTTCTCTCCTTTAAACCACTACTTACGGGTAGGTCGATGGGTACACATCCAACAGTTTTATTCCGGATATTCGAGACAATAGTTTTCTCAGCCTCTCCAAAATACCTTTCCCTTTCTTTAAAATATGCTGTGTAATGTATGTAATTGTAAGAAAATAGATTGATGTTGTGCTTATCCAGGAAGAGATGATTCCACGATTTTGGGAGATAATCTGGTCCGGTGGGTGATGTCAAGTCGGAATACAATGTGGAGGTGTAAAAGTTCCTGAAGAGGAACCCAAACCAGATGAAAATTCCGAGTAAGGTACATCCCCAAACTTTGTTTCGCATTCCCCCGAAATCATCTCCTTGTTCAAAGGTTACCGAGAAGAGCCAAAACACCAATTTTGGTAGCGCAACTTCCCCACGGGCAATGTAAAGGAACGCCAGGATTAAGCCAATACACCCTAAGTTAAGAAGCCATAGTTTCAATGTGAATGGGTCAAGCAAAGATTTGATCCTTCCAAAGTTAAAGTGTTCTCCTTTGGGTTTGTCCCGCAGAATGACGTACTTCAGCCCGTGTTTTGAAGTGCCATATGGAAGCACTACCTTCACCCCTTGAAAACTCTGTAACGATTCTCTGGAGTAGTCCAAATACTCCTGACATGCATACGAAGTGCAGTTGTAATATCCAAATACCTCGTCAAACATGAGGTCAGTGCAGGTCTTCCCCGCCGGTGGATACATTTGGTGAAACAAAGACTTGTCCTTATTAGCCTTCCTGTATTTATGGTGATAGGGCCACGCTCCATAAAATTCCTTTACATTCGTTGTTGCATTTGAAATGGGGATCATGACTACGACAGCGAGGCTTAATCCCGGATCGTTATCCAGTTCGCATGAGGCAAATGAAATTTCCAATGGTTCATATAGCACTTGAGTCATGAGTGCTATGAACATTTCACCTGTCTCTGGATTAATTCCCAGGATCTTTGAAGGGTGTTCCAGGGGCACCCTAACCTCCGTATCATATTCCAGATCGTGATTGGAAAAGTAGGGAAGGATTAAGTAGGTGGGAAAGTACCAAAATATTTGTGTCCTGGAGAGCCACCATTGACAGGAATGTGGTTCGTAGTTGATGATTACCCTGTCCGTGATGTAAATGGGGACGGACGGAATTAGGACAAGACAATGTTCAGAATGTCTGAGAGGAAGGAATAGGTGATTGTAAACTGGATGGATATCATCGAAATCCGTTTCCCCCCAATACCATTCATGGTCAGTTTGGTTGTATATGCTTGAATTTTCTCCATGCAAATGCAAACATGTTTGTATGGAAGCACATCCTATAGCTTCTTCAAATGAATTGTGGAAACATTTGTGCATGAAGGGGCGCAACAATTGGTGATCAAAAGTGATATTTTGAAGGTTTGATTTCCAAGAAAAGTGTATGAGGCAAGTATTAGTGATGGCTGTGATAATCGGATGGGTCAATTTTGATGGTTCAGCAATAAATTCTAAATTAATTTTCTCCATCGATGTAGTATTTGCTTAATTTCTAAGAATTAAAATTAAGGAAAGTACGCCAAACTGCATTTTTAGTCTTTTGCAAAAAAAAAAATAATGATTTTGCATTTTGCAGAAACCCATAGAATTATCTAAAAAATAACAACAGTGTTGACGTTTTAAAAAATTTTCTATTTAAGTTCACAAGTGTTGTCGGCGTATGCATAAACCATGAAGCTCAAATAAGAATTTTTTAAGTCGAAAGTTTTGTCAAGCATTTCAATATTTCAGCTTGGGTTCCTTGCCAACTCAAAATGCACTAGAAAGAAATATTTTTTACGACGTAGCTTAAGCTTAGCAGCAGTTGCAGTAGTAGAAGTGTACAAGCTTGCTTTGATGGGTACACACTTTACGCAATTGAATTCCTATGTGATTTTATGAGTTTAAAAGGGAAGTCCATTTAAATGTTATGGGCAAAGACTTCATGAAAAAATATATAAAGACGAATGCATGAAAAATGCATTTCTCCATCACATGGAATTAAAATATTCAATCGTTGCTATGCTAAAAGACGAATATAGGTATGTAATTTTAACGTCCATTAAATTTAAATCTGTATTTTTTTAATCACCAGTTTTTTGTGGGTCCTGGTTCTAAATTTCGATACCTGGGTGAGCTTTATATCAAAATGATTTGAGCATTTCATTCAAAAAGTCCCATAACATGTAATAAAAGGAAGGTCAGTTTTTTCCAGATAAAGCAGGTTTTATCATGCTTAAGTCCAAATAGTGGTAACGTACCTACCTATGTAACAGTGATAAAATTGAATGGGACTCGACTGGTCCGACGAGATGATTTTGGAAAATGATGAATCATGCACTGATGTGATTTATTTGCGTACTCCACTGTACACGTATAGCTACGAGCGAACTTTGCACCCAAACAAATCCCAAAATTCATGAAAGCGAATTAATAGCACTTCAACTCCATATACTTATGTACTCCGTCACGCAAAAACATAAGTAAATATTTTATTGCCACTGATTTCATTCATATCATCACCATCATCATCATCATCATCTCTGCCCAAATTTTTTTACGTAGATCTTTTTGAACTTTGAAGATTACAACACTTTAACTTTTGGGAATTGATTTAAATGAAAACACTTGAATGAATTATACAGTGATGCATGAGATCTATGATTCGCATTGTGCCTGGTTATTACAGATCAAAGGTCATCATGCACACAATTTAATATTTCGAAATCAATCGAAAATGCATAAATATTACAAAATTGTGAGAAATGTTAGCAAATACCCATTTTTTGAATTTTTGCACATAGTTTCAAAATAGTTTTAGTTTTAAATGGATATGCATGCATGTATTGTAGTATAACGATCACGATCAAAGTGTCCTTGTACATATCACCTCATGAAAGTGTGAAGATCAAGTACAGCTGTGCGCTACGGTTTCGTAGCTTAATCAGTAGACTAATAAATAAAAATGCTAATCACTAAATGATATTATTAGTTACTAGTGACACATGTCAAGGGAAGTGTACGTATTTAAATATCGTTCGACGTTTTGAATTTTATTATCAGCCAAAGTCGAATGTATTATTGATCAATACACGTAATATTACTCGTATCAGGAAATTTTTTTTTTTTGCCATATCGCTGCTCAATTCAAGTCTGATTATATTTTAAAGTGGACTAAACCAGATTGCTATTATAACTTGACTTCTGTATAGATCATGTCATGTCTCTAATTCATCTCGAAGTAAACGCGTTTTGTCAACTTATTTATACACTTTCTCGACACACACATAAGTCGGCATCAGGTAATGAAGTGGACTGGACAGGGCAGAATTAACCAGTGCAGTGTACGACTTTTACCCTTTTAGGACAAAATGGATGGGATGGAAAAATGTTGATGAAATTGCCATTTGGGGCACTCTGAAACTTTTGCTGTTCCAAAAGGTAATTTCTTATCCACTTTTCCCATTTCGCCCCCTGGATTTTGGATAAAAACCATTTCATTATTTCGTCGGATGAAACCACTAGTGGAAGGGCGTATCTGTATCTTGGAATTACTTAACTGACAAGAAATTTAAGAGGAAATGTCTGAAATAGATTTGGATGAATATATTCATTTCCACTTCCACCTTTTGCATTACTGTGGATCCTCTTGCTTCCAGCGTGTATTTATTCATTAAGCCATACACTTTTAAAGTTGCACTTGATTTTAAAAGTCATTTGACATTTTCAATGTCAGGTTGATCTCCTTCATCAATATTGCTTAACACGTTGCAACAGAAATTGTGCAAAAATAGTTTCGCCGATGATACTAAATTCTCTGAAACACTTAAGTAATTTGATTGCACATATGATAAACTAAACTTCAATTGCAAATTCAAACACTCAAGAATACATGTAATTTTACAATGTTGCAACACATGTCTTCCGATGAATACTCATACATACTTATACGCTCAGCAACTGAGAATAGTGGGAATGATCCGAGGATGTGCTTGCAACTACTAAATCATTAAATATATTTAGGATCAGTGTATCAAGTTAGCCCTAGGTTTCATCCTTTTCATTCAGCATTTATAACCGTTTTATGGTTTTACTTTAAGGGGAATTTTAATAATTATTCAGACAAATTAAATGCTTCTGAATTGAATGGTAAATTCAATTTATTTCACCTTAGCCGTACATCATAATAATAAGCAGGCTTTTCTCTACGTTCTACATCAATTTCACAATTTTTCGATGCCGTTATAGGCATTTTTTATGAGATCCTTTCGGGCAATGCCAATTACTGACTTTCCCAGCTTTTCTGAAGCTTTTTTGATGAAATATTCCAGACTTGTTGTAATTTTTTAAGGTTTTTTACTTTTCCTAACGTTTTGAGTGTGGAGATTTTTATAGGACCCAAAACGTTTTTATTCTTTGACTTTAAGTAACGTTATGTGCTTTTTCTATTTTTTCGATGTAATCGGTGCTTTAATCCTTAAGGAAAGAAGTCGCGATTGAGGAAGTAGTTTTCAAAAAATTTAGCTTTTCCTTTTGTTCTGAGATGGTATTCTGCGACCTTTAAGCCTATGGCACTGAAATATTGCTTTGGGCGAAGATCTGAAGAGTCTAATGAAACTTACGTCTCATCGTAAATTATCGTGGTTTGCGACAACATTTTTTTCACACTCGTCGACATCTTGTTTCTTCGTGCTCGGCCTGACAATAATCAAATTTTGTTGCACTTAATTTTGCGTGTGGCTTAAAGTTCAGTTTCTTAGCTTTTGTCTGGCGCAAGGTTGACGGAGAAATCTTCATTTTTAGTGATGATTCATTCGCCGACAAAGATTTGTTCCACTAAAATTTTAACCTCACATTCTTTTCTTTTTGTGGGGCGATTATAGGTGGTTTCCGTTCGCTTAATTTTTGCTAAATTACTTCACCGGACTTCTGAA